>ML102977.1:17203-33725 GCA_003697995.1 Taxidea taxus jeffersonii
CTGTCAAATAAATAAATAAAATCTTAAAAAAAAGACTCTTCCTCTTTCTCTCTGTCCCTCACCACCCATGCTTGCTCTAAAATAAATAAATATTTTTAAAAAGACTCAAGATTCTAAAATAAAATATTAGCATAATTCATCCTCACTTTATTTTCACACCTTATATTTTTTTAAGATTTTGAGAGCAATCACTCTACATGGAGGGATGCTTAGGTGGCTTAGTTGGACAAGCACCTGACTCTTGATTTCCACTTAGGTCATGATCTCAGCATTGTGAGATCAAGCACCACACTGGGCTGCATGCTGGGCATGGAACCTGCTGAACATTCTCTCTCCCCTTTCCTTCTGCCCTTCCCTGACTCCCTGACAAGAAAATACTAAAAAAATAAATGTATAAAAGCAATGACTATACAAAACACTAAAACAAATCACTTTCAGATTATTAAATGATTTAATTTAAGAAAAGAATGGAAAAACTGAATGTTCCTTTTGTAACTACCTGCTCACTGATTCCTGTTCCTCCATAAACACACACCACTCTAAGTCCCAGGGTCTTCGAAAACTTCTTACATTCTTTAGTAATTTGTAAAGCCAGTTCTCGAGTTGGAGTCATGATGACAGCTGAAAAGATAAATATGTCAAAAGACTAGCCACCCAAATTCTGGAGGCTATGCTTTAAAGTGTTAAATTTAACCTCTGCAATAACATTCAAATTTCTCAGTCTAAATTTTTGTTTTTATTTGTTTTACGGACCTTGGAAAATCCTATTTCAAAAGCTTTAGAACAGCAGACATTGTGATGTATGATAAAGCAGATTTTAAGAACATGCTATAGAAAGATAAATGAGAGTTAAATGCCCCCACTCAACCATCAGGAAAACACCTGGTTGAAAAGAATGCAAATCATTCTCAACCGCAAATCACAGAGCAAAGATGATCAAGTGACTCACTGTGCTGCAGAGCCATACCTCAGTTTCCGGAAACACCCATGGTCTGAGGGGCAGACAGAGTAGGAATATATTGTGCCCTCTTTTTCCAAGAGAGGAGCTGAACAAATTTCCAAAACCCTACTCAAATTTGCAAAACAGATCTCTGCCAAATGAATCAAGAAATGAATCTGTAGACCTAATCCTGAATGAAATGCTGGCACTATACAGCCTTTTAAGGCCAAAAATAAAAAAAGGAAATATATTTCCCTACAATCTTCCATGTTTAGTTCACTGATCCATGATACTCGCTAAGCACAAACCTCAATATAAATAAACAGATAGATGCACGAGGAGTCTACCTGCCGAGTCTGAGTTTAAAAATTGAGCTGTGCCAGGAGAGGCTGTTTTTGTACTTCTGAGATGTCATTCCAGAGCTCTGAAGATTCTCACTCCACCTGCTGGTAAGGGGAAATCAGCCCCAAAGTGCCAAATTTATAAAGGAAATGTACATAAAGACATCTTTATTGTTATATATAACATTATAAAGTATCAGGTCTTTCTGATTAACTGACAGCAAAGTTGTTACCTGAAAAACCAGTTTAATGAAAGGAATTGTACCTATTGGCCCCTCTCCTTCTTCTAATGACCTCTGATCCATGATGTGTCTAAACATGGGTAAGAGAAAAGCAATGGTCTTTCCACTTCCTGTCTTGGCAATACCAATCAAATCTCGTCCAGACATTATAGCAGGAATCGCCTGGGTTTGGATTGGGGTGGGCTTTTCATAGCCATGCCTTAAAAAGGAAACCAAAGTAAGACAAGGTAAAAAGTGAGATCTCTGGGTCTCTCAAAGTTCCATAATAAGGTTTTCCAAAATGTGGTATGTCTGTACAATGAAATATAATTTGCCAAAAAGAAATGAAGTACTGAGGCATTCTATATCATGGATGAACACTGAAAATGTTATGCTAAGTCAAAGAAGCCGGTCACAAAAGACTATATTAGTACAATCCCATTTATAGGAAATGTCCACAATAGACAAATCTAGAGAGAGTAGATTAGTGGCTTCTTAGGAGAGAAGGGAGAAGTGTGACTACGAATGGATACAAGGCCTCTTTTTGGGATAATGAAATGTTCTAAAATTAGATTATGGTTATGACTATGTTAACTCCGTAAGTATACTAAAAATCATTGAACTGTATACTCAAAGAACAAACTTTACAATATGTAAATGCTACCTCAATAAAGCTGTTCAAGAAAAAAACAGTAAGTTTTCCTATTAGAACAAAAATGTAACGGAGTTAATTGTATAAAAGAGCCATTCTGAATAGTAAGACACTGAAAAATGTAGATAATTGCTAACCACTTACTTTTTGAGAGAATTTAAGATCTTCATAGAAATTCCACACTGGACCCAAGATTTAATTGGTTTGGGGCAACCTTTTCCCTTGACAGTAATGCCCTCCATTTCCAACCGAAATACATTGACCTCTACAGGACAAAATCCAGATTAAAAGCTGTTAAACATTGTTCCAGTAATGCCTTCTACTTTTCAATCAGTCACAGTTAAGTTTAAAAATCTTCAAATCTTTTTTTTAGTGCTACTAAAGGTAACTCCACAGAAAAGCTATGGGACAAAGTACTGAAGAGCTCATGGAGAAAGTTAATACAATTAGTGCTACAACTAACTGGGGACAAAAAGGAATACTCAAATTCTGTAACTTGGCTTTTCTCATGTCTCATATTACAACATCAATAAAAAACAATGATTGACAGGTAATACAGTTTTTCTCCAAGCAAGAGTTGTCCAGATTATCCTTATTCAACCAGAACTATAGTTTCACACTGGTTCCTAACCCTCAAATCCCAGAAGGAAAAGGCTAACAATACTTAATTTGGTAACTTCACATGAAGAGTACTCTTAACCCTAAAAATGTCAACTACAAGAGCCAAACTAATTTTTGTTCAGTTTTAGAAATACTCCCAAAACTACACTGACTCCTCACTGGTCTGAATCTTTGCAAATAATGTTCATACTCGCTAGAATGACTTCTTGCAGTCTAGCTTCCTTTCTCATTTCTTCAAGTAAGCCGTGCAAATTCCTCCTCCTCATGCATCAACCCACAGACCTATCCGGTATTCCTCCTGAGCAAAGCAATGCACATCCTCATTTCCAAAATAACCAATAAATCAAAGAATTTTACCCTCTTGAGACATTTTTGCTAATTCTGGAACTTCAACATAAAAGTTTTTTCTGAATGGTTCATATTCAATTTTTCCATGGTCCACTGGTTCCAGAAGCTTTCTCTGTTTTGTCTGATACCCTGTAAGAGCTGTCTGAAGATCAACTTCTTCCTCTTCTGAAGAATACTATTAAAAAAACAAAACAAAATAGTATAAAGCTAAAACCATTACTTCCTCCTTATGCAAGGCAATATTCTTGGCTTTTAAATTCCTCCTCTTGGGGTGCCGGAGTGGCTCAGTGGGTTAAAGCCTCTGCCTTCGGCTCAGGTCATGATCCCAGGGTCCTGGGATCGAGCCCCACATTGGGCTCTGTGCTCAGCAGGGATCCTGCTTCCCTCCTCTCCCTCTGCCTGTCTCTCTACTTGTGATCTCTGTCTTTCAAATAAATAAATATTTTTTTTAAAAATCCTCCTCTCTTGGGGCACCTGGGTGGATTAGTTGGTTAAGCTGTCTGCCTTCAGCTCAGGTCATGATCCCAGGGTTGCAGGATCTAGCCTTACATCCAGCTTCCCGCACAACAGGGAGTCTGTTTCTCCTTCTCCCTCTGTCCCTCCCCACCACTTGTGCTTTCTCTCTCTTTTTCAAATAAATAAAAAATCCTTAACATTAATTATTTAAAGTAAGATAAAATCCTCCTCTCTTAAAAATATAAACAAATAGATAAATAAATTCTTCCTCTCCTAGAAAATATTCCTTGGCTTTTACTTTCTTACATTCTTTATTCTGGGCACTCACAGAACATCACAGCAACAACATAAAGCTAAAATAACAAAAATAATTCTAATATAGCTTTTTTTTTTAAGATTTTATTTATTTATTTGACAGACAGAGATCACAAGTAGGAAGAGAGGCAGGCGGAGACAGAGAGATGGGGAAGCAGGCTCCCCGCCTAGCAGACAGTCCGATGTGGGGCTTGATCCCAGGACCCTGGGATCATGACCTGAGCTGAAGGCAGAGGCTAAACCCACTGAGCAACCTAGGCACCCAATTCTAATATAGCTTTAAGGAAGTTTTGATATAATTCCCTCCACACAAATCTTTACAAGGCTCATTAGTAGGAAAAAATTCAATTAATTCTGTCACTTTATTTCTTCTCCCACCTTGTATGTCTGAGGTGAGTTGATGAGGGGCAGAGGGGAAGCAAAACGTGGGCATACAGAAAAAGGTCAAAGATAGCAAAATGTTCTACCCATGGATATGTAGCAACAATACTGTTGAGGATAACAAGAATGCCTCCTAACATCAGTTTCTGTAACTGAAAAGCACAACTCCACCAATGCTTTCTAATAAATCCTTCTAGAATAGTATCATGGACAAAGCCAAAATTAAGGAAAAATTACCTCCATGGCATCCTGGTCATTCTCCATCAGCTCACCTTTCTTCTTATCAGAATCTACCACTGCTTTTTTAGTTGTCACAACAGTGACAACTTTTGTGACCGTTGGCCCAGACTTCTAAAATTAAAGAGGGATATATGAAGTATTTGTAAAAGTGAAAATCAAATTGTATGCAAATGAAACACAATAGTAACTGTTACAATTTGTAACCCAAATTAACTTCGTTACCACTGAAATGTTAATTGACAAAAAAGACAAGTCTGCTATCTCTTCATGAATTTGTTTAAATTTTAAAATGTAGCATAACTGCATTATATTATAGTTTACTACATATTTTATATTTTATATAATACTGTGTAATTTAATATTTTATATAATATGTAGTTATATAACATCTAATATTATAATATAATTCATTTTGAAAATACTACTAAATGGTACTTTTTACTCACTGGATAGGCGAGACACTGTTCAGGGAACTTACAATAAATCAATAAACAAAGTAGATAAAAGTCACATCTCTTAGGGAGCTTTTATTTTACAAAACAGTAAAAACAATAAAGATAATAAAAAAACTAAACTATATATTCTGTGAAAAGGTAACAGACACCATTAAAAAAAAAAACACTAAGGTGAGTGCTGTGAAATTTGTAAACCTGGCGATTCTCAGGCCTGTACCCCTGAGGCTAATAATAACTAAATGTTAATTAAAAAGTTAAAAAAAAAATCAAGAAAGAAACACATCCTCAAGCACAAAAGATGAAAGTGCAAAGGTCTGGAGAGGACCTACTGAGAAGTCAATAGTAAGCAAAGGTATCAAAGATGGTGGCATAAGAGTGACTTTTCAAAGAATGTTTACAGCTAAAACTCCCGAGCATCTGTGGTACCAAGAAAAAGTACTAGCATTTCTGAGATGGGGGGGGGAAACAACTTTCTAAAGTCAGGCAAGTCAACAGTAGGTCACCATGATAATAATTCAAATCACCCAATTAAGAATACTGGATACATCTTAAAAATAAGAGAAAATGGCTTACCTTTTCATTCCCCCCACCACCTTTCACACTTCTCATATTAAACTTCTTTACTTCCTCTTTTACTTCTTCCATGTAAGCATCTAATGGATCTAACTCCTCACCCTCCATTTCATTTCCTTCCTTTTCAGCCTCTGCAGGATCATCTTCATCATCTAAAACAGAAGAATCATTTTTCTGCACACAGGTTTCCAAAGGAAGTACTTAATAATCATATCACAGCCCTCCATTACCTATTCCCTCCCTGCCTAAATGCCCTTCCTTCCAATCAACCCAGGCACACTGCAGTGCAACTACGAGTTTCTAGATCATACATGTATCAGTTTTAAGTAGTAATATTAATATATAAGGTAAACTGAAAAGAGGTAGGACTAAAAATTCCTAATGAGAGATAGGTTGCTTTTCTTTCAATTACTTTTTATTTTTATTTTTTAAAAGCTCTTATTTACTTCTTTAACAGAAGGAGCACAAGCAGGGGGGAACAGCAGGCTGGAGAAACAGGATTTGAGCAGGGAACCCAATGCAGGGCTCCATTCCAGGACCTTGGGATCATGACCTAAGCCAAAGGCAGATGCTTAACCAATTGAGCCACCCAGGTGTCCCAGAAAAATTACCTTCAGAGGAAAAACTAGCATTTTAAATTCAAGACAACCTAACTTTTTTCATATAACTAAAACATCATTTCCCCTTAAAGATATAATTCTTTCACCTATTTAAAGCATTCTGTGAGGGGAACCTGGGTGGCTCAGTGGGTTAAAGCCCCTGCCTTCGGTCATGATCCCAGGGTCCTGGGACCGAGCCCGGCATCCGGCTCTCTGCTCAACAGGGAGCCTGCTTGCTCCTCTCTCTCTGCCTGCCTCTCTTCTGCCTGCTTGTGATCTCTGTCAAATAAATAAATAAAATCTTTTTAAAAAATAAATAAAGCATTTTGTGAAAATTCCACACACACAAAAAAACATTGAATTTTAACAGAAAAATGGAGCAAGTCCACTTTTCTATAAAATTTCACATTCATCTACTTCACTAAAACATCAAGGTCAAAAGCAGATATGGCAGGAAAATATTTCTCTCCTAAGTTATGAAAAATCAGGAGGGATGTGAAAACATGCTCTTAATTTACCTTCATTACGAACATTCTTATTTGTAGTATAATAATTAAAAAGCTATTTTCTGATTATGCCCATAAGAACCCAACTCTCCAGTCCAAAGTAAAATCAGTAATCCTTATTGAACACTACACTACAATTTACATATTACATAAATATTACGAGAGATTTAATATCTCAATACAAATTCAGCAATTCCACTTCTAGGTATATATCCAAAAGAACCAGAAGAAGAAAGAGATATTTCCCACATTATTCATAGCAGTATTATTCACAACAGCCAAAAGGTGAAAAAACCCACATATCCATCAGACAAATAGATAAACACAATGTAGTATTAAAACAAAATGAACTCCTATTCAGCCATAAAAAGGGAATGAAATTCTGATACAAGCTACAGCATGGAAGAACCTTGATGACATTATGCTGAGTGAAATAAGCCCAGATGCAGAAGGACAAAGACTATATGACTGAACTTATAGAAGGTACCTGGAATAGGCAAATTGATAGTAGAATTGAGGGAAAGATGGGGAATTTTTACTGGGTACAGGGGGCACCTGGCTAGTTCAGTCAGTGAAGCATGAGACTCTTGATATCAGAGTTGTGGGTTCAAGCCTTATACTGGGTGTTGCAGTTACTTAAAAGTTTTTAAAAATAGGGACGCCTGGGTGGCTCAGTGGGTTGGGCCGCGGCCTTCGCCTGGGGTCATGATCCCAGGGTCCTGGGATCGAGTCCCACATCGGGCTCTCTACTGAGCAGAAAGCCTGCTTCTCCCCTCCCCTCTCTGCCTGCCTCTCTGCCTGCTTGTGTGATCTCTGTCAAATAAATAAAATCTTTAAAAAAAAAAAAGTTTTTAAAAATAAAAGGAAGGACGGGACAGGAAAAAGGAAAGGAAAAGAAAAGAATAAAAGAAAAAGAAATCTGGGGACGCCTGGGTGGCTGATTCAGTTAAGTGGCTGCCTTCAGCTCAGGTCATGATCCCAGGGTACTGGGATCGAGTCCCACATTGGGCTCCTTGCTGGGTGGGAGCCTGCTTATCCTTCTTCCTGCAGCTTCCCATACTTCTGCACGCATGCTCTCTGACAAGTAAATAAATAAAATATTTTAAAAAAAAAAGAAAAAGAAATCTGTATTGGGTACAGACTTTCTGTTTGGTATGATGAAAAGTTCTAGAAATGGATAGTAGTATTGGATGATGAACACTATGAATTATTTAATGCCACAGACCTGTACACTTAATAATGGTTAAAATGAGGGCCCTGGATAAGTAAGTTGGGTTGAGCATCTGACTCTTGGTTACAGGTCAGGTCATGATCTCAGGATCCTGGGATCAAGCCCTGCATCAGGCTCTTCACTCAGCAGAGAGCCTGCTTAAGGATTCTCTCTCCCTCTGCCACTTCCCCTGATCGTTCTCTCTCTCAAATGGATAGATATTTTAAAAATGTATCAGGGTGCCTGGGTAGCTCTGTCAGTTAAGCAACTGACTCTGGATTTCACTTCAGATCATGATTTCATGGTTGTGGGATCAAGCCCTGAGTCTAGCCTCATGCTGAGTCTGCTTCGGATTTGCTCTCCCTCTGCTTCTCTAATTCATGCGCGCTCATGCTCTAGCTCTCTCAAATAAATAAATCTTTAAAAGATATATTAAAGGGGCACCTGGGTGCCTCACTGGGTTAAGCCTCTGCCTTCGGCTCAGGTCATGATCTCAGGGTCCTGGGATCGAGTCTCGCATCGGGCTCTCTGCCGGGCAGGGAGCCTGCTTCCCCCCACCCGCTCTCTGCCTGCCTCTCTGCCTACTTGTGATCTCTCTCTCTCTGTCAAATAAATAGATAAAATATTTTTTTTTAAAAAAGGATATATTAAAGAACTGGTTAGGGCACCTGGGTAGCTTAGTCAGTTAAGTGTCTAACTTCGGCTCAGGTTGGGACTGAGCCCCACATGGGGCTCCCTGCTCAGTGGGGAGTCTGCTTCTCCCTCTCCCCATCCCCCCTGCTCATGCTCTCTCTCTCACTAATAAAATCTTAAAAAAAAAAAAAAAGGTTAAAATGCTAAATTTTCCATAGTAAAAAATGGCCTAAAAATTCCCAGCATGAAATATTACACGTATTTCTAAAATATGCTACATGAATTGTCATACTGACTATCTAACAAATGAATATACCATCATCATCTTCTAAACTCCATTTTTTCCCTTGTTTCATCTCTTCAATTTCTTTTTTCAGTTCCCCTATGTTTTCCATGGCCTTTTTCCGTTGTTCTTCTCGCCATTTTTCTACTCTTTCTTTTCGCTTTCTCATTTCTTCTTCCAGCTTATTCTGATCAAAGTTCTTGGGGGGAAATGAGAGATACAGAGGGCAAGATTAACAACTTTATTCCAGCAATATTCCATATAAACTCTCAAATTATATAAAAAGGAAAACGAAAAACAGCTGTATTACAATCTCTATTTACACCAGATTTACATCACTCATCTTTTTTTTTTTTTGAGTGTTTGTGGCAGCTTTATTTATAATAGCTCCCAAACCGATACAATTGCAGGGACACATCTTTTAAATAGATCTATGAATATACCAGCAAACAATAAAAAGCATCTTCAACTAAGAAAGCAGACTTCAAACATGATTAACTAATCTCATTTTAATTTCAGGCAAGATGCAAACATGAATCTTTCTTCCTAAAACAAGAAACTAGATGAATTAATAAGCATAATTCCCCAGTTATTAGTTATTCTCAACTTTAAATCTTCTACACTCCCCAAAGACTGCATCCATGAAAAAGAAATTTCCTATTACAAATCAGTGAGTAAGTGCGGTGCCTGGGTGGCTCAGTGGGTTAAAGCCTCTGCCTCTGGCTCAGGTCGTGATCCCAGCGTCCTGGGATCAAGCCCCACATCAGGCTCTCTGCTTGGTGGGGAGCCTGTTTCCCTTCCTCTCTCTCTGCCTGCCTCTGCCTACTTGTGACCCCTGTCAAATAAACAAACAAAATCTTTAAAAAAAAATTAGTGAGTAAGTGAAAGCTACTTATCAACATGATTAAAAAGTTTTGGTCTTTTGGTCTTTAGGTCTAAGTTTCCTAGAAACTGCCATTCCAAAGACTTTATCAAGATGATTAATAATACTCTGAAAAAGAGGGGCGCCTGGTTGGCTCAGTGGGTGAAAGCCTCTGCCTTCAGCTCGGGTCGTGATCCCAGGGTCCTGGGATTGAGCCCCACATTGGGCTCTCTGCTTGGTGGGGAGCCTGCTTCCCACTCTCTATCTGCCTGCCTCTCTGCCTACTTGTGATCTCTGTTCGTCAAATAAATAAATAAAATCTTTAAAAAAATAAATACTCTGAAAAGGAGAAAGCAAACCATTTTCATAGCCCTAAGCAGGAACTCAATGATTAAACATTGTAAAAATAAAAAACTGACATATGCTGGGGTGCCTGGGTCGGTCAGTCTGATAAATGTCTGACTTTGGCTCAGGTCATGATCTTGGGATAGTGGGATGGAGTTCTGCTTTGGGCTTCCTGATCAGTGGGGAGTCTGCTTGTCCCTCTCCGTATGCCCCTCCCTCAGCTTGTGCTCTCTCTCACAAATAAAATCTTAAAAACAAATTTACATATGCTATCATTATAGATAGATATGGAAATACTACATCAAAAAACAGTCAAAGAAAATACCACAAAATTTTAATGGTGATCTGAAATTAATAATACCCTGGAATTAAAGTTAAAAACTTAATTAAAGGGGCACCTGGGTGGCTCAGTCGTTAGCATCTGCCTTTGGCTCAGGTCATGATCCCAGGATCCTGGAATCGAGTCCCACATCAGGCTCCCTGCTCAGCAGGAGGCCTGCTTCTCCCGTTCCCACTCTCCCTGTTCTGTTCCCTCTCTCGCTGTGTATGTCTCTTTCTCTGTCAAATAAATAAAATCTTAAAAAAAAAATTAATTAAAACAAAAACAAAACTTAGGGCAGCTGGCTGGCTCACTCAGAAGAACATGCGACTCTTAATCTTAGGGTCATGAAATGAGTATACACAAACCCTGGGTGAAGAAATTACTTAAATATATAAACTTAAAAAAAAAAAGGTATACGACTCTTTTGGAGGGCATTTTGATACTATTTGTCAAAATGTTAAATACATATACTCACTAACAAAGCCATTTCATTGGTACCAATTTACCCTATAGTACATTCACAAAAGACATGTGGGAAAAGATTCACACACCACTGTTCATAATGAAGACTGGAAATAACCTAAATATCCATCAAAGGTGATTTCCTTACCTTGTTTCAACAGAACACCATGCAGGCATTAAAAACAATGAGCTCTATCTATATATACATTACAGAAGATCTCCAATATATAACAAATGAAAACAACAAGGCACTCTAAGTTAGATGTTGGGGTTTATTGCTATGTATTCTTCTTCAGACATTATATATTGGAAAAATAGAGCATAATTTAAAATTGAACAAAAGCGGGGCACCTGGCTGGCTCAGTCAGTGAAACCTGCAACTCCTGATCTGGGGGATGAGTTTGAACCCCACACCAGGAGTAGAGATTACTTAATAAAAAATAAATAAATAAACAAACAAATAAATAAATAAAGGAACAAAAGCAACGTACAGAATAGCACACATAGCATGATCACCTTTTGTAAAGTAAAAACAGATAATGTATACAGATATGCAATATTTTTTTTTAAGATTTATTTTTTTTAATTTTTATTTATTTGACAGATGGAGATCACAAGCAGGCAGAGAGGCAGGCAGATAGGAGGAAGCAGGCTCCCCGCTGAGCAGAGAGCCCGATGCGGGGCTCGATTCCAGGACACTGGGATCATGACCTGAGCCAAAGGCAGAGGCTTTAACCCACTGAGCCACCCAGGTGCCCTCAGATATGCAATATTTTTGAGAAATAACTCCTCTAATAGGGACAGCTTTTACTTTACCTCTTTTTTGGTTTTTGTTTTTTACATACTATTATTTAAAAATAAGGGGCGCCTGGGTGGCTCAATGGGTTAAAGCCTCTGCCTTCGGCTCGGGTCATGATCCCAGGGTCGCGGGATCGAGCCCCGCATCGGGCTCTCTGCTCTGCAGACAGCCTGCTTCCTCCTCTCTCTCTCTGCCTCTCTGCCTACTTGTGATCTCTGTCTATCAAATAAATAAATAAAATCTTTAAAAATAAATAAATAAATAAATAAAATAAAAAGAGGGGGACGCCTGGGTGGCTCAGTTGGTTAAGCCGCTGCCTTCGGCTCAGGCCATGATCCTGGAGTCCTGGGATCGAGTCCCACATCAGGCTCCTTGCTTGGCAGGGAGCCTGCTTCTCTCTCTGCCTCTGCCTGCTTGTGTTCTCTCTCTCTCTCTCTCTCTGACAAATAAATAAATAATAAATAAAATTAAAAAAAAATAAAATAAAAAGAGGGATGCCTGGGTGGCTCAGCTGGTTAAGCATCTGCCTTTAGCTCAGGTCATAATCCCGATGTCCTGGGATCAAGCCCGATCAGGCTGCCTGCTCAGCGAAGAGTCTGCTTCTCCCTCTCCCTCTGCTGTAGACCCTGCTTGTGCTCTCTTACTCTTTCTCAAAAAAAGAAATAAAATCTTTAAAAATAAATTAATAAAATAAAAATATAGGGGCGCCTGGGTGGCTTAGTGGGTTAAAACCTCTGCCTTCCGCTCAGGTCCTGGTCCCAGGGTCCTGGGATTGAGCCCCATATCTGGCTCTCTGCTCTGCAGGGACCTGCTTGCTTCCCTCTCTCTCTGCCTGTCTCTGCCTACTTTTGAACTCTGTCTGTCAAATAAATAAATAAAATCTTAAAAAAATTAAATTAAATTAAATTAAAATTAAAATATATAGGGGACCAGGGTGCCTGGGTGGCTCAGTGGGTTAAGCCTCTGCCTTTGGCTCAGGTCATGATCCCAGGATCCTGGGATCGAGCTCCACATCAGGCTCTCTACTTGACAGGGAGCCTGCTTCCCCCTCTCTCTCTGCCTGCCTCTCTGCCTACTTGTGATCTCTCTCTCTCTGTCAAATAAAATATAATAAAATCCTAAAAAAAAAATATATACACACACACACACACACACACACACACACACATATATAGGACCTAGCTGGCTCAGTTGGTACAGCATGGGGCCCTTGATCTCAGGGTTGTGAGCTGAAGCCCTATGTTGGATATGGAGCCTACTTAAAAAGAAACAAATAAAATAAAATATATAGCAATAAAAAAACCCCGACAGTTTGTGACCACAGAAACAAATATGACAATATACAATTATTTAGTTAGTAAACATACGCCAGCATCTTTTTCTTTTTCATCTTCCTTGTCATCTTTGTCTTTTTTCTTCTCTTTAGAACTTTCCCCACTATCTGTTTTCTCTTTGGACCTAGACCTACCAAAAAAGAGAGAAAGAAACATCATTTATTTGTGCTTGGAAACATTCACATCTAAAATACATTTAAAGATTTAAAGGGGGCGCCTGGGTGGCTCAGTCAGTTAAGTGTCTAACTCTTGACTTTGGCTCAGGTTGTGATCTCAGAGTCATGGAATTGAGCCCCACCTCAGGCTCTGTGCTGAGCATGGAGGCTGCTTAAGATTCTTTCCCTCTGTCTCTTCCCACGCATCCCACTCACAAGGGCTCGCTCTCTCTCTCAAAAATAAAATAAATAAATAAAATGAAATAAAATAAAATACATTTAAAGACTTACCTTTCACTTTTTGTTAAGAAACTTTCAAAAGTCAACTTAACTTTTATATTAATAAACACCTTGGAAATATGATAAATATTAAATCCTTTAACATTACTTACAAATATTAAATAGCTGGCAATCTAGCCAAGAAAAAGTAGACATATCATATAAATATTAAAAAAATTTAAATAGGAGAGGTAAAATTTAACCCAGAGAAATTTACCAAAACATTAACATTCTCCAAGATAATTTTTAATTAACTTATTTAAAAATTAATAATGTTTAGGGGGCCTGGTTACTCAGTCAGTTAAGCATCTGCCTTTGGCTCAGATCATGATCACAGGGGCTGGGGATTAAGTCCTGCATCTGGCTCCTTGATCAGCACAAAGACTGCTTCTCCCTCTCACTCTCCCTATACATTCTCCCTCTCTCTCTCAAATAAGTAAAATCGTAAAAAATTTTTAAAAATATAAAAAAAGTAAAAAATAACATTTAAAACCCCAACAGGCCTTGCATTTCACCCCTATGTTTGGTATCTTATAAGTAAACAAAATTTCTTGGGCTGCCTGGGTGGCTCAGTTGGTTAAGCATCTGCCTTTGGCTCAGGTCATAATCTCAGTGTCCTGGGACTGAGGCCCACATTGGGCTCCCTGCTCAGTTGGGAGTCTGCATCTACCTCTCCCCTCTACCCCTCCCCCGCTCCTGATCACTTGCTCTCTCTCTCTCAAATTAAGTAAATAAAATCTTTAAAGAAATACTTAATTTGGATGCAATCAATTCAGTCTTCTTTTTCCCCTTTTAAAGAAACTGGTGCTTTTTAAACCTTCCAGATTTGATAAAGATATTCACAGGTAAAGAAGACATTCTCTAGTATAAACTTCTAAAAAGTTTACAATTATGTCATCAATTTGGTCTTTTATCTGCTTTTATGTACAGAATGATGTAGGTGGTCCTATTTCATTATATGGTAGCAAATGGCCCTAGTAGCACCCTTTTTTTTTTTTTTTTTTTAATTTAGGCTCCACACTAAGCTTGAACTCACAACCCTGACTGAGATCAAGACCTGAGCTGATCAAGAGTCTGACATCTTGGGGTGCCTGGGTGGCTCAGTGGGTTAAGCCTCTGCCTTCAGCTCAGGTCATTGTCTCGGGGTCCTGGGATCGAGCCCGGAATTGGGCTCTCTGCTCAGAAGGGAGCCTGCTTCCCCTTCTCCCTCTGCCTGCCTCTCTGCCTACTTGTGATCTCTGTCTAATAAACAAAATGTCAAAAAAAAAAAAGTCTGACGTCTAACCGACAGCCACCCAGGCATCCCCACCACCCCAAGTACTACTTATTAAAAGAACTTTTCCGCACTAATTACACTGTCACCACTGTCATTTGTTAAGTGACCATATACGCGGGGATCTGCTTCTGGGCTCTTTATGTGGTTCCACTGATCTGTTTGTCTCTGTACCAAAACCACACTTAATTTGGACAACTTTATGACAAGTTTCAATATCTGGTAAAGCAAGCCCTCCTATCTTGTTCTTCAAGACAGTTTATGCCCTTGCATTTCTAATTTTACAATCAGTTTTGTGAAATACTTTTCTATTCATATATGCTAGGAACTTTTATCATGAATATGTTTTGAAGCTAATAAAAAGCTTTTCTCTGGGACGCCTGGGTGGCTCAGTTGGTTAAGCAGCTGCCTTCGGCTCAGGTCATGATCCCAGCGTCCTGGGATCCCAGAGTCCCACATCCGGCTCCTTGCTCAGCAGAGAGCCTGCTTCTCCCTCTGCCTCTGCCTGCCACTCTGTCTGCCTGTGCTCACTCCTGCGCTCTCTCACTATCCGACAAATAAAAAAATAAAATTAAATTAAATAAAAAATAAAAAAAAGCTTTTCTCTAAATCTACTTAGATAACTATGACTTTTCTCCTTGAATCTTATTAATATAAGGAATTAAATTGATTGATTTTACTCTTTTTTTTTTTTTTTAAGATTTTGTTTATTTATTTGAGAGAGAGAGAGCATCAAAGAGGGGAGGGTCAGAGGGAGAAGCAGACTATGCGCTGAGCAGGGAGCCCCATGCGGGACTCATTCCTGGGACTCCAGGATCATGACCTGAGCCCAAGGCAGTCACTTAACCAACTGAGCCACCCAGACACCCTCTCCCCTTTTTTTAGAAGATTTTATTTATTCATTGGAGAGACAGCACAAGCAGTAGAAGGAGCAGAGGGAGAAAGCAGCAGATCCCCTTGCTAAGCAGGGAGCCTGCCACAGGGCTCAAATCCCAGGACCCTAGGATCATGACTTGAGCTAAAAGTAGACACTCAATTGACTGAGCCACCGAGGCACCCCTACACTGGCTGATTTTATGTTAAACCAACCTTCCATTCCTGGAATAAATCCAAATAGCTCATAATTATTTTCTTTACATATTTTTTGATTCAGTATAATAGTCTTTATGTTTAGATAAAATAAAGCCTATAGTTATCTTTTCTCACACTGTCCTTCTCAGGTTTTAATATCTATGTTCTCAATACATAACATGAATTAAGAAATGTTTCTTCTTTAAGTCTCTGTTCATCAAAAGTATCATAATAGAGTAAAAAGACAAGCCACAGAGTAAAAGAATATATGTGCCATTCATATAAATGACAATCAACAATCAGCAGGCATATTTAAAAACAACAAAACCTCCTACAAGTCAATTTTTAAAGAAACAACCCAACAGGAAAATAAACAAAAGATTTTAACATATTTCAGAAAAGAAGAAATCCAAATGACCAATGAACATATGAAGTTCAACCTCACTGGTCATCAGAGAAATACAAATTAAAGCCACAACAATACTGGTATGTCTAACCAATTAACAAAAATTAATAGGACTGACTACCAAATACTGGGAAGAGTATGGAGCAACACAATGATACTGCTCATCAGAATACAATCAGTATACCCCCTTTGGAAAGCATTTGGGATTATTCAATAAAAATGAAGCTACACTGGGGTGGCTGGGTTGCTCAGTCAGTTGACTGAGCGACTCTTGACTTCAGCTCAGGTCAAGATCTCAGGTTTGTAATCACACCATGCAGGGCTCCACACTCACCAGGGCGTCTACTGCAGATTCTCTCTCTCTGTCCCTCCCCCTGCTTGCATGCTTTGCACTCACTCTCTCCCTCAAATAAACAAATCTTAAAAAAAAAAAAAAAAAA
>ML102978.1:0-57089 GCA_003697995.1 Taxidea taxus jeffersonii
CCCCCCCCTTTTTTAATACTGTTCATAGGTCTTTTCTTTGTAAAAGTATGTACGGATCCACCTCCCTGTCATGTGAGTTCTGAGAATGCAGGTTCTTATTTTATTTATCTCTGTATACTCATCACCTTGCAGAGGGTTTGGTACAGTGTTTAGTAGCTACCTAGTGAATTAATATGTGAGTAATATTTCAGTAAGCATATGATCATTAAGTAATTGAGCAGGAAACAAACAAATATTTGAGCCATACCTGAAGACATAAAATACATCCTTCTAGTGAACAAGGTAATATAATTATTCACTTTCTTGGCAAAATCATCTATAGCTGTCTTTAACTAGACACTAAACCAGAGTCTTGGCATTTTACAAACAGTACAGAATACCTTAAGTCATTTTGATCTTATTTCAATTTGTGTTGATTCTGTAAATACTTATTGTAGTCCCTTATGTATAGTAATAGGTGTTTTTCTTGTAGGAAAAGTGATCAAGATCTATTTTTGATCTAGGGATCTACTTTTTCTTCCTTTGAAACTAATCTGCTAGAAATCAAAATATAAGAAACAACTTTGTTCTATGACTGGCTATAATCTACCTATCTATACTAGACTTTAATAATAACAGGAATAAATGAAGAGCCATGGTTTCAACTACATTTATCTTTTGGTTAGGAAATCACTAGAGGAGTTAAGAAACAAAACAAACTATCATGGGGAGGAGGGGAAGAGAGAAAGAGACAAACCTAGAAGCAGACTCTTTTTTTTTTAAAGGTTTATTTTTTTAAAGGTTTTATTTATTTATTTAACAGAGAGACAGAGATCACAAGTAGGCAGAGAAGCAGGCAGAGAGAGAGAGAGAGAGGAGGAAGCAGGGTCCCTGCGGAGCAGATAGCCAGATGTGAGGCTCAATCCCAGGACCCTGGGATCATGACCTGAGCTGAAGGCAGAGGCTTTAACCCACTGAGCCACCCAGGCGCCCCTAGAAGCAGACTCTTAACTATAGAGAATAAACTGATAGTTAACAGAGGGAGGGTAGGGGGAAGGGTTAAATACATGATGGGGATTAAGGAGGCCACTTGTGATGAGCCCAGGTATTGTATGGATATATTGAATCACTATATTGTACACTTGAAATTAATATTGGACCAAATGTTTTTTTAAAATTTATTTATTTATTTATTTATTTGACAGAGAGAGACACAGCGAGGGAGGGAACACAAGTAGGGGGAGTGGGAGAGGGAGAAACAGGAGCAGGGAGCTGGATGTGGGGCTCAATCCCAGGATGCTGGGATCACGACCTGAGTTGAAGGCAGACGCTTAATGACTGAGGCACCCAAGCCCCCCTATTACACTGAATGTTAACTGGAATTTTAAAAAAGGATAAAAAAAAAAGAAATACACTAGAAGAGTTTCATATTCTCAGCTGCAGTTGCTGAGAGAAAATTCAACACAGGCAAAATCATAATGTCTAAAGCTCCTGGCAATGTGGCTGGTATTCTTGATTATAAAAAATAGATACGTTAGCATAATGAGGAAAGCTTTAAGTTCTGTCCAATATTATTTCCCTCAAAGATTCTAAGATTTGAAGACTTGGCATCCATGAAGTCTAACAGCAGTTAGAGACCAAGGTATGGTCCAGGAACAGAAATCCAACTGGGATAGAGTATGAGGTTAAAAGTCTATAGTATGAAGTTAAAAGCCTATAGTATGTTAGATAAATTGGAAAATTAATAACATTTCATTTGTAGAACTATTGGAATTCTTGGAAATTCTCTAAGAAGGAAATGGGTACAGGAAAGTTAAGCCAAATTTATTCAGGAAAGACACTCTAACTGGCAACAAGAGTAAATATACTTTTCCAAAGTGTTCTTCAGTTCTTATAAACAACTTACACTGAGTTTGGACCTATGAAAAACCTAAAATGGGAGTAAAATGGTCATAGCTTCAGCATAGACTTAATATAAGTCAGGACTCCTAAAGTAGGAGGTTTATTAGCAGGTTTAAAAGGTCCAGACAATTTACATATTTAATTAGTGACAAATAGAACTAGACACGAGTCCCCAAAGAATCTCTGCAAGAAAAAACTCTTATACTATTAATTTCCTAAAATCGCATTTGTAAAAATTATATATTTTTATAAAAGGAAAGATAGTTTTTACCTTGGAATGATTTCAAGCTACAGAAAAGTTGCAAATTAAGTACAGGTAGCATTTCTGCCCAAGACAGTTGAGAGGAGATTGCTGACATGATAGCCCATCACCAGGTAATACTTCAGTGTGTCAGTTCTATGAACAGAATATATAAAGACAATAAAACAAAACAAGAAAATTAATTTGTTACAGTGTTACTGTCTAATCCCCAGACCTCACTCAGGTGTTGCCAGTTAATGTTGTTCATGGAAAAGTTAAATCAGTTTCAGGCCATGTGTATTTGTTGTGTTTATTATACTCCAGTCCCGAACACTTCTTTAGTTTTTGAGTTCTGTGGTCTTGAAATGTTTGCATATTGCATATGTAATTTTGTGCAGTATTTCTCAGTTTAGGTTTATCTGATCTATCATGATTACTAGCTTCAGACTGTGTATTTTGATGTATTTCTCACAGGTGTGATGCTTTAGTCTGGCTTGCATTATATTAGGTCCCTTATTATTTCAGTTTTCCCATTACTTGAGAAGCTAACTCTATTCACTTGATTAAATCAGTTGGTGTCTACTAAGTTTTTCCTTTGAGAGAGTACTATATTTTCTCCATTGAAATTTTGATAAGAAGTAAATTAAGTCTGTGTAAATCCTGTTCCTTTAAAACTTATCTCCACTGATTTTTCTGAATTGAATGAATTATTATAGTCACCTAATGGTACATTTCTAATTCCATTATTTCTTCTACTTTTATTTGTTGCATTTTTATTGCAAAAGATATCTTTCTCTTCCATTCATTCTATCACTCATTGATATCACTATGAACTCATGAGTCAGTGTTTTATTCAATAGATTATTTTGATGCAGACATTATTGTAGGTGTTGTTCCACAGGAACCTCTTTAAGATGAATTCTATGTCTTTTTGGCATATTTCTATCATTCTTCAAGCTTGCTTTTTTCTAAGAAGCTTGCTCCCTTTTTGTGGGGAACCAAATTTACAAAGCAAATCCAGTGCTAGGTACTCATCAGTTTTGGATAGAGCTAGAAAATATATGTAGATATGCATTCTCATAGACTTCTACATCTGTACTTTTCTCTACATATTTGTATGTTCACACCCATTGTTCTAATTCTAATCCAGTATCACAGAATTCTCCATAGTTGTATCCTTTTCCTATGTGTATCTCCTTTGTCTGACAATGATAAAGCTGGCTTTCAATATTCTCAATATAATTACTTACTAAATTAATTTCTAGAATATGGAGCCAGTCTTGGTTTGTCATCACTGTCTCCCCATACCCTTTAGCATCTCTGCTCTCAGATTCTGCTCTGATCCCTCATGCTGGGCCTGGCCCATTTTTCACCCTTCCATCTTCCCACATGATCCCCATTCCTCAGTAGACTGCCTGTCAGCCCCAACCTATTTTTTTTTTTTTTTTACTGAATTATGACAGAAGGGAAAGAGAGGGGGAGGTATAAAGGATAAAAGAAAAGAAAGACTTTTCAAAATATAATTCTGTCCCTTATTCAATCTAGCCTACCATGAATTAATTTTAAAATGATAAGAATTTAAACATACAATCTGTGATTCTTTTCTACCTGAAATTTTGCTTTACATAGCCAAATGTACAGACACTGGGAAACCTTTGCTCACCTTACAAATGGTTCATTTTGTTATGTTACCCATCTTATGCAAGCAGCAGTTTTATTCATAACCAATATGGTATCATTATTGCATATTGAGTAAGACAGTGTCTTTCTCTTTGACTACACGAGTGAGAACCAGACCCATTTCACACTGTTGCATTCCTGTTCATCCTTTGTAACAACTGATATCTCATCTTTTTTTTTTTTTGAGATTTATTTATTTATTTATTTATTTATTTATTTATTTATTTTTGAGAGAGTGAGAGAGAAGGCAAGAGAGCATGATCAGGGAGGGGCATAAGAGGAGGGAGAAGCAGACTCCTGCCAAGCAAGGAGCCGGACCTGGGGCTTAATCCCAGGACTCTGGAATCATGACCTGAGCAGAGGCAGAGGCTTAACTGCCTGAACCACCCAGAGTCCCTACCCCATCTTGTCTATAAAAACATTGTCATCCTTCTATGCTAATCTGAATAAGTTGCACAATGAGACTGGCATTCCCATCTCTGATGGTGAGTTTACTCAAGAGAGAATATGGATACAAAGGTATAGCTAATCCAGGCATAGTAAAACTGTTCCCCAAATGTTGAGCAGTGTTCTGACCTCCAACTTTTAGAATGCTGTCCACCACACTCAGACTGTTTCACTAAGAGCCATTACATCTCCATATAATGACATATACCTATGTGCACACATCCTTACATTCATCCTTACATCTTATGTATACGTTTAAGAGATACTCTTGCTCACCTTCCATGGTTTTCATCATTCTTAGAATGATACCTTCAACATTCTGGCACTGCTAAAAGCCAGAACTTTGGAATATTAGTATATGCCATCCATTCTCAAGTGAGATGCTTTTGTCCCAAAGGGGGAAAAGAAAAGGGTTGTGATGTGAAAAAAAATTGCTTTTTTATGTATAAAGCACAACTATGCCTATAGCACACACACACACACACACACACACACACACACACACACGTTCCCATATCCACACTATATCTATGGCATTAAAATTTCATGGGAAAAAGGTAATTAGGAAAAATAAATGTGTAAGAAAATATTCCTTAAGGAGCAATGATGAGAAAGGTTTGAGATTTGCTGCTATATGCCTATCACTTTGAAAAAGAGTCTCTGTCATCATCAGTGAAATAAAATGTCATCTTGTTTGGAATTTCACTTTTGCTCTGTGGCCTTCTGGCTCTGCTCTCATATCAGTTGAGGTGGCTTAAAGTATGTCTGAGAGTTACAGGTCATTTAATTCTTTAACAGGTAGTAGACTAACCTTTAGGTTTTATAGCTTTCAGAGACACTCCCTCTGGATACTACAGCATGGCAACTCTGGAAGAGATGGTTCTATACTGAAAGTTAGTAATTTCCTAATTTAGGGATATCAAAAATTAATTAGTCAGCTAGTTATATATTTATGTATTTTTATGTCTAATGGGCAGGGTTTAATGGTAGATGGTAGCTAAGGAGAAGCTAGTTGGAATCTCATATTCATTCAGAAGTTATGGGAGGTTATTAAGAGTAGCATAGCAAGTGGTAATCTTCTTAATATTCTAATACCCAAATCACTCCTTCATTATAGAAAGCCTACGAAGCACTAAGCCAGGCTGTGAGATTACAGCTTTAAATAACACAAAGTTCCTGTTCTTAGGATGTGTGCACATATAACAGCAGATACTGTGCAAAGGAAACAAGCAATTACTCATCACCTATATGCACTGACCAACACATTCCTGCATGATATATAGAAAAAAAAAGTGTAATTTCATTACCATCTTGTCCTTATTGTAATTAATTTACATTATGTTATTTTTCTACAATGTTATACCTACTATATTAAGGAAATGAGATGAAATTTATAAAGGAAATAATGTGGAATGGAAGTGCTACTGTATCTTTGTTTATAAACAGCTGTGCTGTGATACCTATATGCAGTCAGAGTATCATAGGACTTTATAGCTAAAAAGAATACCACCTAGTCTGTTCACAGTGCAAAGTATTTAATCTTCAAAAATATGGGCCACCTGGGTGGCTCATTTGTTAAGTGTCTACCTTTGGCTCAGGTCATGATCCCAAGGTCCTGGGATATAGCCCTGCATCGGGCTCCCAGCTCAGCGGGAAGCCTGCTTCTCCCTCTCCCACTCCCCCTGCTTATATTCCCTCTCTCGCTGTCTCTCTCTGAAAAATTAAAACAAAACAAACAAACAAAAAAACTTAAAAAATATATATTTCCTTATAGCACAATAAGGGTTGTTTGATTGAATATCCATCAAACCTGCTTGTGGTACTATAGCAGGGGGGAAACAGATGGGCAGAGGACAGTTATCTGTGCTTTGAAGAACAAAATAAAGAAGGTTGTATTCTGCACCAAGACTAAAGTAATATACAATAGGCAGTAATCAGATAAACTCTGGACCCAAAGCAATGTTGGGCTAAAGAATAAATATATTTTTGTCATTTTTCAGAGTTTAGAAGATTGTGATGGACATAGGGCTCAGAGATCCAAAATTTGTTGAACTTTTGGTGGCTGAAACAAATTTTTCAAAACGCATTGTGGAACTTGGAGAGTCAGAAAAGACTTGAGGCATATAGGTTCTTCATGGTAATATAATTTAGAGGTGGTTTCACTTCTAGACTTATTGTTTGGGGACACAATAGGAGATCTAGAAATATCTATTATGCATGAAAAGTTATTTTTCTTCTATATATTCTGCTCATCTGTATGGTTGTAAAAAAGCTGATGCTTTTTTTATTGGTGATTGAAAATTATGTAACATTATGCAGAAGGAAGAATTTTGATCTATAATTTTTAAATGGGAAATGGCATAATAGGAACAGTGAACCCTCTGACATATAAAATTGGCATCTGAAAAACCTTCACTCCAAAAAGTTCAAGCATATGTGATTGGAATCTGGTTTTTTGTTTTTGTTTTGTTTTGTTTAAGATTTTATTTATTTATTTGACACAGAGAGAGAGATCACAAGTAGGCAGAGAGGCAGGCAGAGAGAGAGGGGGAAGCAGGCTCCCTGCTGAGCAGAGAGCCCAATGCGGGGCTTGATCCCAGGACTCTGGGATCATGACCTGAGCCACCCAGGTGCCCCTGGAATCTGGTTTTATCAAGGCTCACAGCAGTGAGTGCTAAAAACAACTTAATAGCTATAGAAATTGAATAATAAAAATTAGATCTTTTACTTTTTTAATTTTTTTTAAAGATTTTATTTCAGGAAGAGAGAGCAAGAGAGTGTGCGGGCACACACATGCGTGCGAATGTATGGGGGAGGGAAAGAAGGAGAGGGAGAAGCAGACTCCCCACGGAGCAGGGAGCCTGATGCCAGGCTCCATCCCAGGATGGGGGGATCATGGCCCGAGCCCAAGGCAGACGCTCAACTGACTGAGCCACCCAGGTGCCCCTAAATTAGTAGATCTTTTAAAAATTAAAATTAGATCTTAACATTTCATTGAGATAGCTGTCCCATGAAATTTCACCCAGTTTTAGGTAGATAATTGTGTCTTTAATATTAATGAATTCACATAAGAACTTTTAAACACCGCATAATACTGTCTCTTATTTTAAAACCTTTCCTTCAAAATGATGGGCCATGAAAAAATGCATTAACAAAATAATTAAGTAATTTACTGACAAGCAAAAGAGATTAGAGTTGTAATTACAGAAGCTTTATATTCCTTTATAATTATTATATAATTATATACACAGAGAGAAAGATTTGGGTTAGAGAGAAGACCATTTTAACATTCACAGGAACTATACTGACTTCTGAAATTGGTGATTATCACAGGAATAAGATTCTGCATTTTCAGGGGAAGGTGTCCATTTTCAGAGCTCTTCAGTCAATATCAGGTACATTTCCTGAGTCCTAGGTACAAAGTCTTCTTCAAGGCATAACAATAGGTAGGTTAAATGAGTACTTAAATTATCGCTGTAAATTTAAGGTCCTTAACTCTTAAATAAAGTTAGTCTTAGTATAGCCAGTCTTAGAAACTGGCAATAGAACTCCAGCGATTATGATAGAGTCAGCTGATGTGGAAAGAACCACCTTATGTTTTTTAAACATATATAGATGTTGAATAAAATAAAAAATATTTTAAAGTGTATATACATAACTGAGTTGATACCTTCTGTTAGAAATGAACAAGAGATTAGTAGCCAGTACTTCATCATCTTACAGTGTCACAAAAGCCCAATAAAGAGATACAGAGAGAGAGAAGTCAGGCTTTGTGTTATAAATAATTAGCTGAGCTAGAGCTTTATTATCTGCAAAAAGCAATGAAGAATGGGGACTTGAAAAGAAAAAAAAAAGGTACTCTGATTCATTATTTTAGAAAACAGCAAAAAGGTTTGACTTTAGGTGAACACTTTCCTCTTTGAAAAATTGGAACCTCACAGTAGCACCTTGCTGTAGGGTCCAAATTCACATGACCAAAGTAGTGAGGGACATGAGCTGAGAAATCAGTATATAAACACTGATCCAGATGCATAGAGCCTTGGTGGTGGTGAATGCAGAATGGTCTTCAGGAGGATCATCCTGCAGTCCAGAACACAGTGACTCCATGGAAAGTCCTGCCTGCTGAGGATATGTAATCTCTGACTCAAAGACCTCAACACATGGCAAAGAAATGAACTGTCCCAGAGAGTGGAGGATGAAGAAAATTGGTGACTTGTATCTTGAAATGCAGACATCAGAAAAAATGTGAAAGGGACTTCAGAACAAGTAACTCATTATCCTCAAAGGAGAAAGAAAAATGCAGGCAGATTCAAAAAAGAATCAAATAGAAATTATAGAAGTGAAAACTGTAGACATTAAAATTCACAATAAAATAAAATAAAACCTCAAGGTATGGTTTGAATTGTTGACTAGTCATAGTTGTATAAAGAATTATTGAATGGTAAAAACACTTTGAGCTCACATCAGCACAGCAGTGGATACTAGAAAAGATAATTTAGACATGTAGGAAGAAGGAAGAAGTGCTAAGAAATAATAAATAGGATGGGGCAAAAATATATTTCCAGTAATTAGGGGTTTGGACTTTAGGTAATTTTTATGAGATTATAGTAATGATTGCTTTTTTTTATTTTTTGACTGCTTCCCTCCAGAGACAACCACTGTCCTGACTTTTTTCTATTCTCTGTGTTTTTTTTTCAGTTTTTATATTGTTTAATTTTTCTTGCTTTTGAATTTCTTTTTAAGAAATTTTTATTTCAATTCTAGTTGGTTAACATTCAGTACAGTATTGGTTTCAGGAGTAGAATTCAATGATTCACCGCTTAGAAACAATACCTGGTGCTCATCATATCAAGTACACGTCTTAATATCCATCACAGCCCACCCCAAACACACCTCCCTCTATGAACCCTCAGTTTGTTCTCTGTAGTTAAGTGTCTCTTGTGGTTTGTTTTCTTCTCTCTTCTTTTTCTTTTTTTATTTTTCTCCCCCTTGCCATATGTTCTTCTGTTTTGTTTCTTAAATTCCACCTATGAGAGAAATCATATAGTATTTTTCTTTTTCTGATTGACTTATGATCGCTTAGCATAATACACTGTAGTTCCATCCATGTCATTACAAATGGAAAGATTTCATTCTTTTTGATGGCTGAGTAATATTCCATTGTACATATATAACTATAGTGTTGATTTCTTACAGAAAATAGATCAAAGTATTTTTAGGTCATTCAAAAATTTTTTGAGATTTTGGGGTGCCTGGGTGGCTCAGTGGGTTAAGCCTCTGCCTTCAGCTCAGGTCATGATCTCAGGGTCCTGGGATCGAGCCCCGCATAGGGCTCTCTGCTCAGTGGGGAGCCTGCTTCCTCCTCTCTTTCTGCCTGCCTCTCTGCCTACTGTGATCTCTCTTTCTCTGTCAAATAAATAAATAAAATCTTTAAAAAAAAAATTTTTTTTTGAGATTTTATTTGGAGAGTGAGAGCATGAGCAGGGTGAAAAGCAGAGGGGGAGGGAAAAGAGGGGGGAAGAATCCCAAGCAGACCCTGTCCTAAGCCTGGAGCCCAACTTGGGGCTTATCTTATGACCCTGAGCACATGACCTTAGCCAAAACCAAGAGTCAGACGTTTACCCTACTGAACCACCCAAGCTTCCCTAAGGTCATTCAAATTTAATTCAAGGAAAAGCAAAATGCCTTCTGGCTGTTTCTAATAATTTTTAATTGGCTTTGCCTTTAAATAAAATGTTCTTAAAATAATTACACATATCATTTTTAAACGTCTTACTATATACTAAACATGTCACTAAGCAATTTACATGTATTTATCTCCCTCAGTTTAATAAAGTTCCCCTTTATTAAAACAAAGGAAACTTAGGAAAACAGAGATTTAGAGGGAGTCTAAGTAACTTGCAAAATCTTTAGACAATTCAGAGCTGGAATGTAGATTCCAATTGTAATTATCTAGCTCTAGCCCAGGTTCTTAGCAACTGTCCTACACTGCACTTCTTAAAGAATGAAATTTCAGGTTTTCATATAATGAAGACAAGTATTTTAAAGCAAACCAAAAAGAAAACTTCCTGACCAAAATCCTTTAGACAAAATTCTTAAATCAATGCTTTTCTAAATACAGATATCCTCCCCAAATTACCATGGTTTTAATGGGTTTTGCTTACTAGATTTCTGAACCCCTTTCTGAGGCTCCTCAGTATGTGATCCAAAGGGTCAGACAGCCCCTTTAAATCAGTCCAATAACCTTGACAATTGAAAGAGACAAATGTTTTTTATTGTGGCAGATCAAAAAAAACACTTAAGTTCTCTTATAAAACCCCCTGCCTTCTACCTTATCCTAACATCCAAGATCTATTGACAGTAACTGACATCTTTCAATTTTTAAGACTTGCATGATTTTCATACTCAAAGGACAGAATAAATAACAAGAGTAATGGATTTTAAGCCACAGACTAAAAAGTATCCATGAATTCAAACAATATAAAAAGTTATTGGATAAATGAATAAATGTGAGAAAAGGGATTGTTCTCCCTTACCATAGACTTCCCAAATCACCAGTAGGCAAACAGCACAGTACTAATTGCCATAGTCAAGAATCAACAATGGATGGTAAATTAGTGGATTAAAGCATAGGAAATAGGACATTGCATTTTAGTGTTTCCCCATAAGAATTTTATTAATTCCAAGGGGGAAAATAGTAACTTTACACTGCAAAAGCCCAGAAGACACTGTCTTAATAAAGTAATCAATGTTAACATCACCTGTAATAAGACACATCTTCATTGTGTACCTCCTGATATGATGTGTTGTAAAGGGCATCAATTACTTTTAGGGTAGTTTAGTCAAAAAAATACAAAACTTTAATCATGAAGAAATAACAGACTAAACAAACCCAGGGGACAGTCTCCAAAGTAACTGGCTAATACTCCATGGTGTCAGTGTAAGAAAGACTAAGGAACTGGTACAAATTGGAGAAGACTAAGAAAACTTGGCAAATAAATCTGGGATCCCAGATTGAAACCCTGAAGCAGAAAAAGAATGCTAGTGGGTAATTCCAATAGATGAGTTGATTGTATTGAGTCAGTGTTGATTTAATTTGTTCCAGTAATTATACTATGTAAGTCTAAACTTATTTCAAAATGAAAAGTTAATAAAAGATAATCATATTCTTGGCTGTTTGCATTTGTTTGGAAAATATTTGGTATTTGCTAGAGAATTCTTTTTCTCCCACGAACCTATGAATTTTCAGTTCTTCATTAACTTATTTTCTCTGTCTTTTTTTTTTTTTAAAGATTTTATTTATTTATTTGACAGAGAGAGATCACAAGTAGGCAGAGAGGCAGGCAGAGAAAGAGAGGGGGAAGCAGGTTCCCTGCTGAGCAGAGAACCCGATGTGGGACTCGATCCCAGGACCCCGAGATCATGACCCGAGCCGAAGGCAGAGGCTTAACCCTCTGAGCCACCCAGGTTTCCCTTTCTCTGTCTTTTTGAAATGCATGTGTGTGCACACACACACGTGCACACACACACACACTATTTGCTGTCCTTATGTATTTTTCCAAGAGAAAGTTCATTAAACTTTATTAAATAAATAATGACTGTTGTTCACCTTCCATCATGCTTCTATAGAGTTACCTAAATGAGAAGCAAGGTGGTTTGAATCTATGTTTATAGATGTTCTAGCACAGTAATTTTCAACTGGGCAAAATTTGGACTTATGGGAAATTTAGCAGTTCTGGAGACAGTTTGTTATGACCCGGGGAGTGCTACTGGCACCTGTGGATGCTGGGGGTTTTTTGTTTGTTTTGTTCTGTTTTTCTGGATGCTGTTAAAGATCCTGTGATTGATGTGCTTGGTGGGCTTAGTCAGAAGAGCATGTGACTCTTGATCTTGGGGTGGTTAAGTTCAAACCCCATGTTGGGTGTAGAGATTACTTAAAAGTAAATAAATAAATAAACTTAAAAGAGTATCCTACGATTCACAGTATAACCCCCACAACAAAGAATTACCCCATCTTTCAGTAGTGCCAAGCTGGAGAAACTCTGCTCTAGTCAGTGATTATTTAACCCTTTGAAGTGCTCCATGTGGCCCCAGAATTGATTGTATGCATAATATGGATTCTTTATTCTTTGTCATGCCATCTGTATGTGTCATGTCATCTCAAATATATGTGCCAAATTTAATAAGAAGCGGTACAGCTGTTTTTGTGTGGTGTACAAACAGAAAATTAGCATAAATTTAATTGAACTTGTGTTGAAAAAGAATACAGGCAACTTAGTCTGTGTGAACATTTGCTTTTCCCTCTTTTTCTTTGCTTTTCCTTTTTTAATGTTTTTTTCCCCTAAAACACACTCCCTGCTTTTCAGTAGATAGAGTGTTGCAAAACAATATCATGAAAGCTGCACTCGGAGCAGAAGAGGACAGAAATACTGGTTGCCACTTTATAGTCTCTCTTTCAGTGACTTTAGGGTTTTTGTTCAGTGACTAGCAAAAGCCAATCTCTTTAAAGAGTTTTTTATTCTTCTGATTTTTCATAAGCTTAGATGCACCCTCTTCCAGAACAAATCCAAGCAATTCTTTGAAATAGGCCTCTTAAGGGGCTCCTGGGTGGCTCAGTAGATTAAGCATCTTCCTTCCATTCAGGTCATGATCCCAGAGTTCTGGGATCCAGCCTGAACCCTGATCCTGCAACCAGCATCCCACTCAGCAGGGAGCCTGCTTCTTCATCTCCCTCTGCCTCTGCTTGTGTGATCTCTCTTAATAAATAAATAAAATCTTTAAAAAAAATAGGCCTCTTAGAAGACTGCTAAACAGTCATTGTGATTATGGTTTTTTATTTGTATCTGACCTTGCTATGAATTAGCTGTATGTTCATGGGAAGATTAACTCTCATGCTATATTTTTCTCACATATAAAATTAAAACCATAAAATTCCCACTTCTTAAGGTTGTTGTTAGGATTAGCTATAAATCCTATGGAATACTGCCTGACACATTAAATCTCCATTTGAATTTCTGTATTATTATTATTATTATTATTATTATATTTTATTATTATTCAAAAGGAGGCTACTCTGTAGAATAGTCAGGATTGAATTTAAGGCACAAGGAGTCTCTTAAAGTCTGGTTCATTCAGAATGTCCTTCTGGGGTCTGTATAGGCAAACATGTAGAACTGATAGGTTTTTCCTCAGGTTGCTAAGGACCAAATATATCTCTTCTTTGTGGAGACTTTTTCCCATAAGAATTTTTCATCAGTTTTCCTCATTTTTTTTCCAGGTCCCTGAGGTTCAGATTACCTCATTCTGGCTTCCCAGGGCCTTTCCTATGGATGGATATACTTAATCACTAGCAGTAGATAGTGCTTTTTGATGTTAGAACTAAAATGTACGGTAATCATGGAGATATTTTGGGCTTGAATGGGTAATTTCATATATTTATAAGACTTGATCTCAAATTTATAACTGCATGAAATTTGAACCACAAAATAGGTTTAAAGATTTATTCCCATATTATTTTGTATTTGTCTCAAAGCTGGCCATCTGGGATCTCTCTGCTGCCTAGAACTCCATTTACCCATTTCTAAACCGAGACATTTGCTAAAACCTTTACTTGGGGAACCGGGGTCTCTAAAATGTGATCTTGTTTTAAATGCTGTAATTAAAATGCAATTATTCTTGTCTAAAATGGGATATATTAACTAAATGCATGCACTTTTGTTCTGTATGTTACATCCAAAATGAAATCAAAAGCTTCTTTTTAAAGCTGAGCCCCTTTCTATTTTTACAACTCTAAATACATTATTTTCTTTGCATTTTGACTTGCTTTTGTTACATAACTTGATAGGTTACAATGACTATCATTTTCATTAGAAGTTTTAGAGAATTGTATAATTTAAAATATGCTCTTAAATTAGGACAGGTTTTTGAAGTTTAAGTTTTTTTCTTTTCCTTCACATTTTTGGTTTTTAGTCTCATTGTACACACCAGAGAATAAAGCAAAAAGACATAATGTAGTACATACGAAACCAATGCCACAATTATTACCACTTTTTATAGGATGGAAGTAAATGAGATACTCTGCTCAATGATGCCTCTCAAAAGACCTTAAAATCTTTTAAGTGTTGTTAATAAACATGATGTGTAAAATGTTTAAAAATTATGAATTGCTCAATATACAAAGAAATACCCTCTTAGTTCAGGCTACTAATGAACCATAGAGTAGTGAGAAATGTATTTCTCACAGTTCTAGAGGCTGCAAGTTAGAGATCAGGGTGCCAAGACTATGTTGGTTCTGGTAAAAGCGCAATTCTGGGTTGTAGACTACCAATTCCTTGTTGTATGTCCCCTGGCAAAATGAGTGAGTTGGCCCTGAAGCCTCTTCTTACAAGGGCACTAATCCCATTCATTAGAGCTCTATCTTTATGATTTAATTACCTCCCAATGGCCCCCACCTTCAAAATCATCACTTTGGGATTAGCATTTCAACATATGAATGAGGTGGGGAGGTTACACAAATACCGAGTCCATTGCAAATAGATCATGTAAAATATTGTGATAAGGCAGTTTCCTTTACCGTGAGCTTAGGTACTGGAGTTGGAAAATGTCTGAGTTTTAATAAGCAAAAGAAAGTTATTTGGGGATTTATTGTTTTTCTAAAGTGTGCAGATCAGGAACAAATGGGTTATCATGGAAAGTACAATTTTTTTATACTTGCCATAATGTTCTTCATTGTTGTAAATTTTTTGCCCAACCTCCTGCTCGAGTAATTTGTGAAGACTATATAGACTTTCTGAAACTATCTCAGAAAGTTTTAAGTAACAAAGAAGTAAAATGAAGCTAAACAATATCTATCTATCCATCCATCCCTCCTTCCCTCCCTCCCTCCATCCATCCATCCATCCATCCATCCATCTCTATAGCTATCTACCTAACTTAATTCAGTTTTGTAGAGCACTCTTCATAATCCTAAGTAGCCATATGTTTATTCTCCGTGGAATCTGCTCTGACGGTAGTAAGGAACCTGTGCCACATTTATATAATACATAGCTATCCCGTTCGTGTCATTTATTTATCTAGGTGTATGTTCCGATTTGGTGTACTCAAAATGATGATTAAGTCAGACTTATCCATCTCACTTTTTAAAAAGTTTTTTCTTTTAATTCTAGTTGGTTAACATACAGTGTAATATTAGTTTCAAGTTAACAATACAGTGATTCAGCAATTCCACTTATTATCCGAGCTCATCAGGACAAGCATGGTCCTTAGTCCCCATCACCTGTTTAACCCATCCCCCACCCACCTTCCCTCTGGCAACCATCAGTTCTATGTAGGTAAGAGTCTGTTTCTTGCTCTCTCTCTCTCTCCCTCCCTCTCTTTCCTCCTTTGTCTTGTTTCTTATATTTCACACATGAGTGAAATTATATTAATATTTGTCTCTTTATGACTGATTTATTTTACTTATCATTGTATTCTCTAGCTCTTGCCATTTGTCCTTGCAAGTTTTCATTCTTTTTTTATGGCTGAATAATATTTTATTGTAGATATGTACCACTTCTTCTTTACCCATTCATCAATCATTGGATACTTGGGCTGCTTCTGTATCTTGGCTATTGTACATAATGCGACAATAAATATAGGGGTGCAGGTATCCCTTTGAATTGGTGTTTTGTATTTGAGTGAATACCCAGGAGTGCTAGGTTGCTAGGTTGTAGAGTAGTTCTATTTTCACTTTTGGGGGAACGTTCAAATTGTTTCCCACTGTGGTTGCACTAGTTGGCATTCCCACCAACAGTGCAAGAGGGTTCCCCGTTCTCCACCTTCTTGCTGACACCTGTTGTTTCTTGTGTTTCTGATTTTAGCCATTCTGACAGGTATGAGATGATATCTCATTGTGGTTTTGTTATGCATTTCCATGATGATGAGTGATGTTGAACATCTTTTCATATGTCTGTTTGCTATCTGAATGTCTTCATTGGGACCCTGGATTCACTACCTGAGCCAAAGGCAGGCGCTGAACTGACTGAGCCACCCTGGCACTCCTACTCTTCCTCTTATTGATGTGAGGTATCACACTGATTGAATTGTAAATATTGAACCACCCTTGCAACACAGGTATATATCTCACTTGATCATGATGAATAATTTTTTAATGTATTGTTGGATTCAGTTTGATAATATTTTCTTGGGAATTTCTGCATCTATGCTCATCAGGGATTTTGGCTTATAGTTCTTTTTTTTAGTGGTTTCTTTATCTGGTTTTGGAGTCAGTAATGCTGGCCTCATAGAATGAATTTGGAAGTTTTTCTTCCTCTTCTATTTTTTTGGAATAGTTTCAGAAGAATAGATATTAACTCTCCTTTAAATGGTTGGTAGAATTCACCTGTAAAACCATCTGGTCCTGGACTTTTGTTTGTTGGGAGTTTTTTTGATTACTGAGTAAATTTCTTTGCTGTTTATTGATCTGTTCAAATTTTCTATTTCCTTCTTTTTCAGTTTTGGTAGTTATGTTTCTAGGAATTTATGTAGAAATTTTTTAGGTTGCCCAGTTTGTCAACATACAGTTTTCATAACATTCTCTTATGATTGATTGTATTTCTGTTGTGTTGGTTGTTATTCCTCTCTTTCTCTCTCTCATTTGCCATTTTATTTATTTGGGTTCTATTTATTTTTTTCTTGATAAAACTGGCTAGAGATTTATCAATTTTATTGATTTTTTTTTCAAAGATCCAACTCCTGGTTTCATTGATCTGATTTATTTTTTTAGTTTCTATGTAATTTATTTCTGCTCTGATCTTTTTTTAAATTTCATTTTTCTTATTTGAGAGAGAGAGAGTAGGAGAGAGAACAAGGGGAATGAGCAGAGGAAGAAAGAAGCAGGCTCCATGCTGAGTTGGAAATCTGACATGGGCCTCAGTTCCAGGCCCCCAGGATCATGACCTGGGCTGAAGGCAAACACTTACCTGACTGAGCTACCCAGGTGCCCCAAATATCTGCTCTAATCTTTATATTTTCCTTCCTTCTACTGGTTTTCCATTTTTTGTTTGTTTGTTTGTTTGTTTGTTAGCTCCTTTAGGTGTAAGGTTAGGTTGTTTATTTGAGATTTTTCTTACTTCTTAAGGTAGGCCTGTACTACTATAAAGTTCCCTCAAAGAAATGTTTTTGCTGCATCCCAAAGGTTTTGAACCAATATACTTTCATTTTCGTTTGTTTTTAAGTATTTTTTTAGTTTCTTTTTCTATTTCCTCATTGCCCCATTCATTGTTTAGCATCATGTTATTTAACCTCCATGTACTTGTGGTCTTTCCAGATTTTTCTTATGATTGACTTCTAGTTTCATAGTCTTGTGGTCAGAAAAGACACACTGTATCATTTTGATCTTTTTTAATTTGTTGAGGCTTGTTTTGTGTCCTAATATGTGGTCTATTCTGGAGAGTGTTTTGTGCAATTGATAAGAATGTGTATTCTGCTGTTTTTAGGATGGAATGTTCCAAGTATATTAGTTAAATCCATTTTGTTCAGTGTGTCATTCAAAGCCATTGTTTACTTGTTGATTTTGTTTATATGATCTTTTGATATAAGCAAGGTGTTAGAGTCCCCTATTGCTATTTATTATTATCGATTAGTTTCTTTATGGTTGTTATTTACTGTTTCATGTATTTGAATGCTCCCTTGTTGGATGAATAAATATTTACAATTGTTGTATTGTCTGTTGTTACAGTCTTTGTTTTAAAGTCTAGTTTTTCCAATATAAGTGTTGCTATTCCAGTTTTCTTTTGACATCCACTTGCGTGATCAATGTTTCTCTGCTCCCTTAATATCAATATGCAGGTCTCCTTAAGTATAAAATTAATCTTTGTAAGAAACATATAGATGAGTCTTGGGTTTTTTGGTTCTTGTTGTTTTGTTTTGTTTTGTTTCCACTTTCTGCCCCCATGTCTTTTGATTGGAACATTTAGTTCATTTACGTCCAAAGTAATTATTGATAGATAGGTATTCATTGCCATTTTATTACCTGTTTTGTGATTGTTTCTGAAGATTTTCTCTGATCCTTGTCTTTCTTTCATGGGTTCTACTAATTTTCTTTAGTGATATATTGGATTTCTTTCTCTTTATGATTTTCATATTTATTAGTGGTTTTTGATTGGTGGTTACCATAAATAACATCTTCTGTATATAGCAGTCTATATTAAACTGATGGTCATTTAAGTTTGAAGCCATCTTTATTCCTCTCCTCCTCACATCTTAGATATGTGTAGTCATATTTTACTGCTTTTATTTTTTGAGTTCCTTGAATTATATTTTACAGTATTTATTTTTACTGTTTTTGTGTTTCCTAACTTCATACTGTCACTTTTGGTCTTTCCTTTCCACTCAGAGTCTCCTTTAATATTTATTACAGGACTGGTTTAGTGATCATAAACTCCTTTAATTTTTGTTTGTCTGGGAAACCCTTGATCTCTCCTCCTATTCTGAGTGATAGCCTTGATGGAGAGAATATCCTTAGCTGTAGCTTTTTCCCATTAAGCACTTTGAATATATTATGCCAGTCTCTTGTCTTGGAAAATTTCTGCTGGAGAATCCCCTGCTAACCTTATGGGGTTTCCCTTGTATGTTACTGACTTCTTTCTTCCTTTTTTTTTTTTTTTTAACATTTACTGATCTATTTTACTATTTTTTTTTAAGATTTTATTTATTTATTTGACAGACAGAGATCACAAGTAGGCAGAGAGGCAGGCAGAGAGAGGAGGAAGCAGGCTCCCTGCTGAGCAGAGAGCCCAGTGTGGGGCTTGATCCCAGGACCCTGGGATCATGACCTGAGCCAAAGGCAGAGGCTTTAACCCACTGAGCCACCCAGGCGCCCCTACTGATCTATTTTAGAGAGAGAGAGAGAGCGCACATAAGTGAGCGGGGGGGGGGGGGCAACTGAAGGAGAGAATCCTCAAACAGATCCCCTGCTGAGCATAAAGCCTGACATAGGGCTTGATTCCATGACCCATGAGATTATGACCTGAGCCAAAACCAAGGGTCAGATGCCCAATCTACTGATCCATCCAGGCACCCCAGCTGTCCTCTTTTGTCTTGCTGCTTTTAAGATTTTTTTCTCTGTCACTATATTTTGGCATTTTAATTATAATATGTCATGGTATGGATCTGCTTTAGTTGATTTTGTTGTGGGTTCTCCGTGCATCCTGGATCTGAATATCTGTTTCCTTCCTCAGATTAGGGAATTTCTCAGCTATTATCTTTTCTATAAATTTTCTACCCCCTTTTTTTCTCTTCCTCTGGGACTCCTATAATACAAATATTACTGTGTTTGATGGAGTACCTGAGTTCCCTAAGCCTGTTCTCATTTGCATAATTCTTTTTTCTCTTTTGTTCATCTTGATTACTTTGTCTGTTTTCTAGGTTATTAAGTTGTCCCTTTGTTTCTTCCAGCCTTGTTCCTTGGATCAAGCATGTTTCTAATCTCACTTACTGTACTCTTCATCTCTGGTTGTTTTTTTGTTTGTTTTTTTTAATCTCTGTGTTAAGGGTTTCACTGATGTCTTCCACTCTTTTATCAAGTCTTTGAGTATCTTTATGATCATTGCTTTAAATATTCTTTTGGGAATGTTACTTATATCTGTTTCCCTTAGATCTTTGGCTGTGGCCCTGTCCTCTTCTTTCTTTGGGGATAAATTTCTCTGTCTTCTGTTTTGTCTATATTTCTGTGCCTGTTTCTCTATGTTAGGGAAGTCAGCTATATCTCCTATTCTTGAGGGTAATGGCCTTATGAAGAAGAAGTTCTGTAGTGTCTTGCCATGTAGTGTCCCCTGATCCCAGGACCTGGTGCTCCTGGTAGTGTCTCCACTATGCGCTGCAGGTGCTCTGTTTTGTTCTAGCCACTTTATCCTTCAGTCCAGCCACCTGCAAAGACTTTCTTTGCCTGTTGTGGGCAGTGTTTGGTCCCTGGCTTGAAGGGTGGTGCATTTTAACTAGATGTGTCCTAGTTTGCATGTGGAATGAGACCTGTCACCACTGCCACCAGCTGGAACTGAGGCTCTCAAAACTTCTATGTTGGGAGATGTGGTATGATCAGGGGTGAGCCTGTCTTCTGGGACAGAGGGCCCACGCTAGCAGTGAGACAAGCATGACTGGGAAGGGTGGTTCCACTGGAGCATAGAGGGCAGGGCTTAGTGTAAGCAAGTTAGGTGTCTGGTGTTGGCCCTGCACTGGTTCCCACAGGTTACTGTGTACTTATACTGAGGGATGGGAGAGGAAAATGGCATCTGCCATTTCCTTTGTTCCCAGAGAGGTGTCTCTGTGAATGCTTCCTCTCAGGAAGGGGCTCTGAGATGATCAAGTACCTACCCACTGTGTGCCCCAGGCACTCTTCAGATCACTTTTTCCAGGCTTTATGTCCCTGGGCCATTTGCCCTGTCTTCTCTCTAAGAGCAGCCCCAATGCCCTTGGGTTCTCCTTGAACCAAGCCTCCTAGACCTTTAGAACTCCAGGCTTTACACCCCACTGGTTGCAAGAACTTATGAAATTTGGCCGTTCTTGCTTTCTAAGACAAATACTATGGGGATTTGTTTTCCCCATGTATTCGTCTGTCTCTTGCCCTTCTGCATGACCTTGACTCCTTCCCCACCTCAGCAGCTATTATCTGTTTCTCACTCAAATTGCATCTCTGCACTTCCTACCTTCTTCAAAGTGGGCTCTTCTCTACCTTTAGTTATGGAGTTTGTTCTGCCAGTATTCAGGTCAATTTCTGGGTTATTTAGGATGATTTGACAGTTATCTATTGTATTCAGGGTTCGAGATGAGCCTTGAATCCTCCTACTCTGCTGTTATCTACCCACTAAATCATCAGTGTCACTTTTTCAATAATTATAACTAACATATATTGAGTTCTTACTATGTGCCAGACACTATCTTAGGGTTTTATAAGAATAAATTTGTTTAATTCTTAGAATAGTCCTAAAAAGTAGGTATTTCTTTCATTCCATTTTAGCACAGAGAAGTTAAGTCAATTGCCAGTAGCTGGTAGCTTGTGTAACCAAGAATTAAACTCAGGAACATGACCCTGGAGTCTTCACTTTTACTGCTATAAAATGTTTTTGTTTGTTTGTTTTGCCAGAAATTGGGTAATGCCATCAAAGACAGTATTTTTTTTTCTTTCCTGTACCTTGAAACAAAGGCTATTCTGAATGTCTAGGATATGTGAGATGCCAGAAGTATTCATCATATTCCCCTCTTTTGCTTGTCAGAGGAAAGAATGTATAGAATAGCCCAATTAATCAACATTTCTGCCATTATTTAATATAAAGTTGAACACTCCATCTGCATTGTTATCTCATAGAATAAAATTAAAGACTGAAGAGGAGGGATTCTGGTTAAGAAAACAAACAAAACAAAAACCCCAAAACAAACAAACAAACAAAAAAAGAAGTACGTGGAAATCAGAAATTCCCAGCTATAATACTGGAAGAAAGCTGGCAATCTCAGAATATAGACACAAAATCTGTATAGATGCTATGACAGAATAATTCCCAGGGCCCCGTTTTAAGGAAAGGTTCAGATAGTGGACACTTCAAAACCTCTGATGGGACGGCTAGTGTTGCTGATTGAGGTAATTATTCCACTGGCAAGAATATTAGTAAACTAATGCTGGTAAGATTTGTTAGTTTTTTGTGTGCATGGTATGTTACAGCTTATGGCGTGATTTCCATTTCAAGTAATGTATTACCTAAAAAAATCAAACACTTAGACTTTTTAGCTTGTAATTGAATTTTTTTTCTTGTTAGAACACCTGTTTTGTGTAAGTACTTCATCCTATTCCTATAAAGACTACAGCATAAAAGATCATACAGATATTTGAAAAGAATTCACTTTAATTCCCCAGTGAACTAGAGAGTTTTCAGAGTGCTCACGGAAACATTTTTAGAATTTATGGCAATTTTTTTGATACTCAAATTCCAACTTTAATAAAAAGTTTTGTATGAAAGATATGGTTCTGTTATTAAGATTAGCTTTATCAATTCTCAAAATTTAGAATAATTTTATTAAAGTATTAAAATATTTTCACATGTGTATTTGATAACAGATTAAAGAGTTTTAAGTAAGAAAGAAAAGATAAAAAAAGAAAAATCAAAGGAAGGAGTAAATTATGCTGAAGCAAGCCTGTGGGATCAGCGAGAAACATATATATAACCAATAAGTAACACTTGTAATGTGCAAGCTATAAATACAATCTATGATTCAAAAAAGTTGCTTTAGACAGTAGGAATCAAACAAAACATATTCTAAGAGGAAAAATATAAAATCAAGTGTGAAATAAGAAATAGGATTCATCAAGAAACACTTAAGGACAAAACCAAGAGACAACAGCTAGATTTTATCAACTAGGATATACATCCATAGAACAAAACCGCATTATAGGAGAAGTCTTCATTGACATTAGTAGTGGTCAGTCTGTAAGAGCATGCTTAGAAGAAAGTTATTTAAAGCTGCCTGGGAAGTATTTTATTCATCAGTAGATGAGCATGCTTGAAACAGAATCAAGGCTGTATTTATATCCCAACAAGTAGGCAAATTAAGATACAAATTAAAAAGAGTTCCTTTTATAGAGAAAGATAAATGAAGGAGTGATGTAATTATAAAAGAGCCAAAATGTTGGGGCACCTGGGTGGCTCAGTGAGTTAAAGCCTCTGCCTTCAGCTCAGGTCATGATCCCAGAGTCCTGGGATCGAGCCCCGCATCGGGCTCTCTGCTCGGCGGGGAGCCTACTTCCCTTCCTCTCTCTCTGCCTGCCTCTCTGCCTGCTTGTGATCTCTCTCTGTCAAATAAATAAAATCTTAAAAAAGAAAAAAAAAAGCCAAAATATTAATATAGTATATACAGACATCCATCAAAATATTACTCTCAACAGCATACTTTATAGTGAATATTCTATGAAAAAACCCTATTCCAAATATAGGATATTATATATATAAACACACACACTGCCCTCAATGAGATTACAATCTGATTCCATTACAATTCAGAGCATTTCTACATTTAGAAGGAACCAATTTTCAAAAATTTACTTTCCAGATGACTACATTATGAGAAAGTAGCAGCTTAAAATGTAGAGTTGCTATTTGTTTGCAATAAAGAGCTTGTCAAAGTGAAAATTTTATATGTATGTTACATAAAATTATATATAATGTCTTCTTTTCATTCTTATTCCTGTTAATTCAGATTTAGAAGTGACATTCAAATGAAAAATAGCAGCATTTCTCATCTTTAACTTTATGTAAGTCTTTGAATGCTAATTTTTATTATGGTCTCACAAAGGTAAATAAAACAGTGGCAACTTCATTACTTTTATCTCACACTAGCCCATACTTATCAAAGCCACTTTTTTCATTTTTATTTCTTTTTTTTTTTAAGATTTTATTTATTCATATGAGAGAGAGAGAGCTTGAGTGAGGGGGAGTGGTAGAGGGAGAGGGAAACAGTCTCCCCACTGAGCAGGGAGCCCAACATGGGGCTCAGTCCCAGGACTCCAGGATCATGACCTGAGCCGAAGGCAGACACTTAACCACAGGAGCCACGCAAGGACCCCTGTTTCTTCTTGTATTTAGCAACTTTTTCTATCTTGATAATTCCTACCTACCATGGCATATTCATTCTGTCTGCAAGCCAATTAACACTGGTGCATCAATAACAAATTCTGTCACAATCAGCACATTCAAAATTTATCTTCATCCTTACCTTACTGGCTATTTTTCTAATTATCCTCTATCATATAGGTGGGAGTTCCTGAAGCCAACATTTGAATTTGCCTGCCTAAATCAAAATGTGTGCTCTTTCTACTACAACATTACACAAAGAATCCTCACTACCATTTATATCATTTATGCTTTTTTTTCAATTTTGTTAATTTGCTGTTACCTCTTCCAGAATTTGATATATCTCTGGGTATATGTGTGTGTGTTTTCCATATAGATAGGTGGGTATCTATTTGTCTTGTCAATGTGTGGAGCATACGTAATTTCATGATATTTTGGAGAACAATGTAAAGAATTAAGAGGAATTCTAATATCAATTGCCCTGTAGTTTCTGTTTATGATTTAACAAATATTAAAACCACCTTATGTTTTAACTTCTCTGAGTTATGTCATAAAAGAAGAGAGATACAAGAAAACCTAAGGGCCATTTGATCCACATTACAAGCCATAGTAGAAATATGTTCTGCAGCATCACTGGCCTGTAATTTCCACAGTTCTAAATGTATATGTCCATCTTCTTCATTTTGTTACTCAGCCTATTGTTACATAACCTTAGTTTTCAGAAAGTTTTAGCTTCTATTAAAGTAACCTTACCTCCATCTAATAAAGCTGGTTCTTTTTTGTGAAAGTTAAAATCACCCTACAAAACAATTTCAATCACTCTCCCATGACAACTCTTCACATACTTCAGACAGCTGTCAAATAATCCCTTAGTCATTTTTTTTGTTGAAGCATTTTCTTGTGCTCGGGTATTTCTTGTATGACATAATTTTCAGACATCCAAAATAGAAAAAGTTGCTATAAACTGTTTTTATGATAGTCTTTGTATATCATTTTTATTATAACTTCAATAGAAATTTATCCAAAGATAAGCTTATAAAGTCAATATAATTAAAAACTTTATGCTATTTTCCTATATATTAGACTCACAATAAAATGATTAAATTAAAAGACTATGTTTGACTTTTAATTCAACAAATAATGAGTTTCTGAAAAATGCCATGGCAGTGAAAATTTCTTAGGATAAGGAAAAGAAATGATTCCCACCACTTATAAATTCATAATCTAATTCAAGACAGATTATGATGCATGCTATGACTATGATGGAGATAGGATCAGATTGCTTCAGAGACAGAAATGAAGGAAATGCAAACCAATTTGGGAGCTGTAAGGGAAAGGATCTGTCAGGAGATTCTTGAGTCATAAATACCAGCTTCCAGCTTTCTAGGTGAATAAAGATGGAATTAATAGATTTACAATAAAAGTACCATGGATTTGTCATATTTTCCTGAAACTTCCACAGTTCTGATTTAGGTACTGACTTCTTGATTCCTTACTCTCACCAAACTCAATTCTTCTGTCACTTAAATGCATTTAACACAGTTCTCATTTTTTCCAGATTTTCTATTTATTGTAGAATATATCAAAGAGAAGAGTACAGAAAATATAACAGCAAATACTTGTGTATATGGTACTCAGTTTAAAAAAATCTTAATTTTTAAGCAATTTTGCCTCTGAAAGTGGAGCATTAATCCTTTGAATAGAATTTCCTACTTTCTTTTTTCAGTTCTGTTGTTTATTTGTTTTTTATTGAAGTATAGTTAACATACAGTTATATTAGTTTTAGGTGTACAATATAATGATTCAGCATTTCTGTCCATTACTCAGTGTTTATCATGATAAATATATTCTTAATTTTCTTTATCTGTGTCACCCATCCCTGGGAACAACCAGTTTGTTCTCTGTATTTAAATGTCCGCTTTTTGTCTGTTTCCTTTGTTTTATTTCTTAAATTCTACATATGAGTGAGATCATCTGGTATTTGCTTTTCTCTGACTTACTTCCTTTAGCATTTTACTCTCTAGGTCCGCCCATGTTATTGCAAATTGCAAGATCTCATTTTTTTTTTTAATGGCTGAGTAAGATTCCATTGTATATATACCATGTCTTCTTTATCCACTTCTCAGTGGATACTTGGGTTACTTCCATATCTTGGCTATTGTAAATAATGCTGCAGTAAGTATAGGGGTGCATATATCTTTTTGAATTGGTGCTTTTTACTTTCTTTGGGTAAATACCCAGTGATGGAATTGCTGGATCAAATGGCAATTCTATTTTTAAGTTTTTGAGGAAGCCTCATACTGTTTTCTAGAGTGGCTGCACAAGGATTTATTTGTATTCCCAGGGCACAAGGATGGCTGCTTCTTCACACTCTTGCCAACAATTGTTATTTTTTTTTTTATTTTTATTTCAGCCATTCTGACAGCTGGGAGGTGATATTTCATTGTGGTTTTGATTTGCATTTCTCTGATGATTAGTGGTGCTGAGTATTTTTTTCCTATGTCTATGAGCCATTTGTATGTCTCTGAAAATATGTCTATTGAGGTCCTTTGCTCATTTTTTAATTGGATTATTTGTTTTTGTGTCTGAGTTGAATTGTATCAGTTCTTCCCATATATTTTGGATATTAACCTTTATCGGGTATATCATTTGAAAATAGCATTTCCCATTCAGGAGTTTGTCATTTTGCTTTGTTGATAGCTTTCTTTGCCATGTAAAAGCTTCTCAGTTTGGTTTAGTCCTAATTGTTTATTTTTGCTTTTGTTTCCCTTGTCTTAGGAGATATATCTAGAAAAATGTTGCTTTGGCCAATGTCAAAGAAGTAACTATCTATTTTTTTTTTTTTAGACATTTTATGGTTTCAGATCACATTTAGGTCTTCAATCTCTGTATCGTGTAAGGAAGTGGTCTAGTTTCATTCTTTTCATGTAACTATCTACATTATTTCCTACTTTTGATGGGAAAATGTACATAATGATATCTTCCTTCTCTTATTTCTTTCTCTTTTTCTATTTCTTATTGGCAATCCAGTCCTCCCCTCCCCTGTTAAGTTCATTCCGAAGATACCTTATAGGTAAATCTCTCCCTGCCTTAGAAAATAGTCATCAATATAAGGTGGTTTACATATTTCTTCCAATATTCATTTTTATTGGTTGAGTTGTGTCCCTAGAATATAATGTGAAGTCCTAGTGCCCAGTACATCAGAATATGGTATTGCTTGAAAATAGAGTCATTGAAGAAATAATTAGTTAATTTAAGATGAGGTCATACTGGCATAGGGTGGGTCCTTGGTATAGTATGACCAGTATCCTTATAAGAAGATTATGCAAATACAGAGGGAAAGGGGCATCTTGATGGCTTAGTTAAGTATCTGACTCTGACTTTGGCTCAGGTTATGATCTCAGGGTCATGAGATTGAGACCCAAGTTCTGGCTCCATGATGGGTGTGGAGCCAGCTTAAGATTTTCCTTCTACCCCCAAAATAAAACAAAAATAAATAAAATAACAAATAAATAAGATAAAACAAAAACCCCCAAAATAAAACAAAAAAACACCAGAAGGAAGATGGTCATATGACAACAGAGTCACAGATTGGAGTGTGCATCTACAAGCCTATTAATATAAAGGATTTCTAGTAAACACCAGAAGCTATGAGGAAGCAAGGAAGAATTCTGCCCCCACCCCCAGATTTCAAGGAGTACATGTTTCTCCTGACATCTCAGTTTCAGACTTAAAGCCTCCAGAATGGTAAGACAATGAATATCTGATGTTTTAAGGTATCCAGTTTGTGATACTTTGTTATAGGAGTCCCAAGAAATTAATACATCTATTTATTCCAAAGTATTTATTTACTGACATCTACCTGCAAGACATAAGAAAAATAGATAAAGTTCCTATTATTATAGAGCTTACAAGAAAAAAGAAAGAAACTAAATATATACTATTACAAATTGTGATAAGTACTTTGAGGTAAAACCCAGAGTACAATGCATGATAAAAATCGAGTGGACCTTATATAGATGGAATGATCAAAGACTACCTGACAAAATGAAGTGAAGACTGAGAAGGGTATCTCCTGGAAGAGTATGAGAAAGATCAATTTAGAAATTAAAATCAGTTAAGAAATTTGGATTATATTTGGGTGCTATTAAAGGATATTGAAGTGTTTTAAGAAGGGACATAATTCATTTTAGATTTTTACAAGTTCAGTTCTATTCTGGGTGGAGAATTAATTGAGAGAAAAGTAATAAGGAAAGTGAATGAATCAGTAGGCCATTACAGTTGACTGGATTAAAAATTCTTGTGACTGAAATGGGAATAGAGAAGAATGGCTTCTTTCAATCTATAATCTAGAGGTAGACTTGAGAATACATTGGTAAATTGTATTAGAATCTTCTAGTAGGTAACTATATTTCATGATCATGTAGAAACCATCTCTGTTTTCTAATAGTAGCCAAATTTTCTTTCATGGTGTTATTGTACCCTTACAATGTATAGATCTGATAGAACAAGAAAACCATATATTCCATTTTCATCTGAAAACTTAAAATATTCCTGATGGCTCCTTTGGCAGGTATTTTCCCCCAAATTTATTAGCAGGGATTAGATATGTGAAGCATAGCCTATTGGTCACAATCTCCCAGATGTTTTCATCTTGAGAGACTGGTGGAAGCTGGAACAGTTGGAGTTCATTGGCTGGAGGACAGTCTAACTATTCAATTCCTGCTGTGAGACCATTGATATAGTTCTTATTTCCTGGCTGCATCAAAGCTTGGTTTTTCATTATTTAGTTGATTTGGGGAATCTAAATTTATTTAGAATAATTTTACATTTATGTTAACTGGAGTCTGATTCTGTGATTTATATACAAAGAATCAGAGCACTTCCCAGCTTTTGTTTGAAACATCTGAGTGAGTGGTGGGGCAACCTGAGGAATTAGGAGAAAATAGGGCAGACACAGGCTTATGAGTGAAAGTGAAGAATGGAGTTTAGATATGTTTCAGGTGCCTCTTGCTGTTTAAGGAAAGAGTGAGAAGCAGTTATAAATAAGTGTCTGGTGGTTAAAAATGGAGCATTAATTAGAGATTTAGGAAGCATGATCATATATATGATATTTTAAAACCATAGAAATTATGGAGAGCCATTAGACAGAGATAACTGAGAAGACAGTGTGGAGAGTTGGAACAAATCCTGGGAATTCCAGTTATTAGAGATGGATTACAGAAGATAGGAGTCAAATGAGACCAAGATGGACCAGCAGAACAGCAGTGGCCTACTAATGGATTTATTTCATTGCATAGCATTTTCTCACAAAAGATACTTAGGTAAAAGTGTATCTCAGGAAGAGAATGATCAATGTTATGGATGCAGCTGAAAAGCTAAGTAAAATGAGGACTGAAAATTGTGCATTTATTTGGCCATAGGAATGTCATCGGTGACTTTAAAAGAAAAGGAGGAAAGATTCTTCAAAAGCTATCTTGGACACTTACTACTGAGCTGATTAGAACTAGAGCAGCTCTCTCTTGGGGGAAAAAATGTCAAGAACAGAGAGACAAGTCTCTTTCTCACTAAGATTTCCATATGAAGTTGTGGCAGATTCATTCTCCCAGTGCCCTGACAACTTAGAAATAAGAATTTGATCTAGATTCAGTCAAAGTGATGCTTCCATATGTGCTTTTAGTCATTAGAGAGTAAAAGAACAGCTAGAAATTATTCAGTGGGCTGTGGTGGGGCTATAATGATGAGTGTTAGTTATTGTGAAAGCTTTAGCATTCTCAGTGAATACATCTTGTGATTGGACTGTGATTATATGATGCCCCTCATGGTTCCTATAAAATTTCCTGTTTCTGCTGTACCAAATTACCACAAGGTTAGTGACTTAACACATTTATTTTATAATTCCTATAATTCTGGAAGTCATGTCCTAAATTCAAGTTTTTGGCAGAGCTGTTAGGAGAAAGTCTCTTTACCTGCCTTTTCTAACTTCTAGAGGCCAGCTGCATTCCTTGGCTCTTGGCCCCTTACTCCTTTTTCAGATCCACCAATTTAGCATCTTCAAATCAGTCAGTCAATTAATCAGTCTCTTTCTTTCCATCTACTTTTCCCTTTCTCTCTTTCCCTTACCCTTGCCATGGCTTCCATCATCATAACTTTTTCTCTGACTTTGATCCTCTTGCTTCCTTCTTGTAAGGATCCTTTTGATTATGTGTACCCATCCACATAATTCATGATAATCTCTCCATCTCAGGATCCTTTGGCTAATCACATCTGAACAGTTCTTTTGCTTTTGAAGTCATATATTTGCAGATTCTGAGGTTATGATGAGGATATCTTTGGGGGCACAATATTCTGTATTAAACAATTCCTGTTTGATTTCCAAATCTGGATCCCTGGGCTGATGAAAATAATCTCCCCAGAATTCTATCTCCCACCATTTTTTGTGCTTATTTTGAGCATTGCATATTTCTCTGGTTTGAAGCCAATAATCTTAAATAGCAGAGAATAGAAGCCAAAGAAAATTTGAGTCCTCAATGTAGAAAATGAGAGAACAATCTGACTGACTGAATGGATGGTTCAATAAGATTATAAAATAATATGAAGTGCTTATTTGAAGATTTAAAGTTGAAGAAAATGTATTTAGATAGACACTAAACCGCCTGCGTGGTTTCACTTTCTTGGACAGTATTAAACTGTATTGGTACAGATCTAGAGTAGAAGTGCAGTCACTTCGGTTACAGTTTTGATAGCCCAGTGAAATGAATATTTTAACTCTTGGAAGACAACTCAATTTCCCAGTGTAACAGAATGTCAAGTGCAACTTTTATTGATAATCCAGTTTTCATCCAGAGTTTATGACTGGGGATAAGATGTTTATTACTCCAAATTCTAAAGAGAGTTAATGATACTTCCACTTTCAATTGTATGGTAACTAGGTATTCTAAGATGATTGTACTCCCTCAAATGAATGGCTCCAGAATAAAACAATTTTACCAGTGTACTTCTAGATATCTACAAATTATTGTATTAATAGGTATGTTGAAAAGTAGAAATCATTATGAATAAAAAAGAACTAAGTAATTAAGTTAAAATATGTCATCGATAATACTATAAAAATAAGAAGTACTTGAGATTGGAAAGAAAAATGGGAGAAAAATCAATACTTACCTGGGTCTGATTATCATTTTCATTTTGTTTCTAAAACCCTTGACTAGTATGTACCCTATCTGGGTGGATCTGGGAAGACAGTTGACCCTGTGAAAAAGTCAGGCACTCTGGTTATATCAAACAATGACTGCTCCTTGGTCCCTCACTCTTTGATCTACCATATATCTTACAGCCCCATCTATGGATTTCAACTAGGCAGATAAATGATAAACAAGTCTGTGAACACTGGCCTTTCATACTGGAGTCAAGACAGATTCATTCTCAGAGTGCTTTCAGAACTAAGGAATGGAAATTCTGTAAAGATGATGCCACTCGATTTTGTTCACACTTTTGAATGGCTGATGGTGGAAAAAGACCTTGATCAGATTAAAAAAATAGCAAGTGACAGATCTGAAATTTGGACCCAAGTATTCTAACATCAGAGCCCCACTGTTTTAGTTTTCAGAAATGGAGATCAAGTAGCTACAAATGTAAGAGGTAATTTTTAATGGTGGAACTATATTAGATTTAATTCCAAAAAGGAAATAAACCTACAAAACTTATCTTAACATGGGGAAGTTGCATTTATGAAACAATATAAGTGCATTCAGATAAAACCATTGTATATAAAAATATTTGTGTGAAAGTATATCACCTTTTTTGAAGTTTTGTGTTTGACAGAGGTATCATCAAATTAAAAGCACACATTAAATTCAAATTGAGACATTTGCTAAATATTTCTAGCAAGAAAGTGAATGAATGGATAACATAAAAAGTTCCAGCAAATCTTTATGCCTTTGCTCTAGATAATTCTCAAAACAGACACAGACATTTTCTCTATGAAGTGTATAATTAACTAACACTTTGTACTTTTCATAGCAGATAGCCATGATTTGTCATTCTATAACTCTAGTCTCAGGAATTTTCCAATTTGCTATGTAAGAAATAGCTGAAACTTAAGCCTTCATGAAGCAGTATCATGGCAGTTAACTGACTTGACCATTTTCTGTGCTGAAGAATGATTTATTGATCAGAGAAATAAATTCCCTTTCTGGCCAATAGACTTTTTAGAGAACCAAACAATTAGATGGTTAACAACCATCTTAACCAGATCAGATTGGCTGCTCAACAATTTTATCCATTGTTCTGTTTTAAACTTCTAAACAGCCTATAAAGTTAAATTGCCTTTCATTGAACTTAATTTGGTATACTTGGTTTGCATAGCAAGTTGAATTTTTTTAAATGGAATTTAAATTCAATTTCAACATATTTTTTGTTTTCTTGAGTAAACAGTTCATTGATTTTAAAGTATTTTCCTTGTAGCTTGAATTATTGCAAAATTGCCCCCACCCTACTATAAAAAGAAACTTAAATAATGTCAATAATATATCAGGAAAATAGAGGCTGGAACATGAACAGTAGAAATCTCTCATAACTGTCCTCACAGCTGATTTTCCACTCTCTGGATATGAATCGCCACTGTGGTAATCACTCAGCAACCTGTGCTGGTAGTTAGAACAGGTAACAAAGGCAGAGAGTGTTCTTTCTCCTCTGCAGTCTTTGAAGGAAGATGAGCCAAGGCTTTCTGAAAGCCTTGGTGGGGAAGGGGATTAAAAGAAATTCAGTTATATAGTATATTGTCAAACTTAATTTGTTCTTTCATATACTCACTGGCTTACTTACATTTTGCATTCATGACTCGAAGAATAAATTGTGAAATATTATAAGAAATCAGTCACCAAAAAAGCTGCAAACTGTAGGTATTCTTATTTCTTACATAATACATAACCATATTGAATAACATGGGGATGTATAACCTAATTAAACCTGACAGTACATACTAAAATTAATGTACAACTTTACTGCCTTTAAAAATGTGTCAACCTTATGTATTTTTTATTCTTATTAATAAATAACACAGATAAATTGAGTCTTGTTTTTATACTTTTACTGTAGACTCAATATAATACATTTTAAATATTAAAATGATATTTGTTAAAGTACAATAATTTGAAAGCTGAATCAACATACATAAAGTCAAGAAACAAGTCAATTTTTAGACAGATATCACATGTTGTTAATGTAACAAAAATTTACCTGTCTCTGAGTTTTAGCTTATGTGCTGCATTTTGGGGAACATTAAGTTGTAATGATTGGTAGATAATATAAGGACATTGCTTTTAGTTTGATTAAAAATAAGGGGTTTTGAGTTAATGCTAATTTTTAAAAGTCATGATCAGAACTTTATATGCAACCGAAACTTAACCCAAACTCAAAATCATTTTTAATCATTGAATTTTGACTGTTGAACTGTACTTAATATGAATAGATAAATGCGGTCAACTACATTTGAAGTATAGAGAGACAAAAGTTGTACAACCAAATACAAGATTTGTTTACCTATGGAATTTTAAAAGTCATTAGGTATTGTTTATTAGGAGTTAACTGAGGGTAAGTTACTCAGGTCAAATACCCAATTGCCTCCTGTTATGATTTGGGGTGAGGTAAAATCCTGAACAACAGCTCAATTACAGTAATGATATTACACTGCATTTCCTTTATAAACGGTGGTCTGTGTGAGTTATTAGACTACTGGCTTCCAACTCCAAATCCACCTTTCTCTACTTTTGTGATGCTATATCTGTTACCCTCCAACTTACATCTCTCTTTTCTCTAGTACCTTCTTGGTAGATTGTGCCAGCAGGAAACACCAGAGGAAGACTGGTGGGATGGAGAGGAAGAGCAATACTACATCCTCCTTAGGTGGCTAGTCACGCCAGGAATGAGTCTTCGCTCTTGGGGCAGCCACCCACTTATTTTGACACTTCTAAAGCCAGCCTCCTTGTACCCCTCAGAGGTACCTGTAGCTGCAGAGCTGTGTCCTCTTCTCAGAAGTCCCAGCTCCCACTCTGTGACACCATGCCTTTATGGTACCAGCAGAAACTGGCCTGGGTCAGCTCTGTAGAAGACTGAGTTTCAGCTCCACAGGGCCTCACCTTTCCTTTTGTCCATTCAGCCCTGGAGTTGGGGCTGCTTCTCACTTTTCTTCATTACCTATAGTTTTCCATTTTGCTTTTTTAGCCTCCAACATTCATGCCCCAGCTTCCTAAAGTAAGTTCTCTCTGTTGAAAACCCTAGTGTGGTTTCTGTTTTGCTGACTAGACTGATACATAGTACATATTTATCTTTATTTATATTCACAGTACCTAGAACTATCTTTGGCACCAAAAAAGGCACCTAATTGTTGTTGAATAAATATTTATTTTGGGTCTTAAGAAAATCAGTGAAATAGGCAAGAAAATGGCATGAATGTTAACTACCAAAAAACATACCCCTTCCTTCCTTCCTTCTCCCCCCCCCTTTCCTCCCACCCTCTCTTCTTTTCTTTCTCTCTCTCGATCTGTCTTTTCTTCCTTCCTTTCTCCCACTCCCCTTCCCTCCTTCCTTTATTTCTTTTATTATCTCAGTTAAATCCAACTGGGAAGTTAAATATCATTATCTCATGATCTATAGGTAAATGAACTAAGTCCAAGAAAATTAAACTGACTTGCCCAAGTGAGAAATCTACTAAATGGTAAGGAAGGATTTGTATTGTCTGGGCCTAAAGTTCAAACATGTTTTATTCTATCACACTTGCTGTTAGAATAACTAAATAATAAAAAAATAGCAAAATAGCAGGAGAAACTCCTTCTCTTCTGTACACCCTAGAAAATGTCATTTAGTGTTCAAAATATCCTACAATTTTATTTTAATGCTGTGGTTTGGCTCTCAATTTTTTTAAATTGTTTATTTTTTTTATTAATGTATAATGTATTATTAGCCCCAGGGGTACAGGTCTGTGAATCGCCAGGTTTACACACTTCGCAGCACTCACCATAGCACATACCTTCTGCAATATCCATAACCCAACCACCCTCTCCCTACCCTCTCCCCCTGGCAACTCTCAGTTTGTTTTGTGAGATTAAGAGTCTCTTATGGTTTGTCTCCCTCCTGATCCCTTCTTGTTTCATTTATTCCTTTCCTACCCTCTAAGTCCCCACATTGCCTCTCAACTTCCTCATATGATAATTGTCTTTCTCTGATTGACTTATCTCACTAAGCATAATACTCTCTAGTTCCATCCATATCATTGCAAATGGGAAGTTCATTTCTTTTGATGGCTGCATAGTATTCCATTGTATATATATACCACCTCTTCTTTATCCATTCATCTGTTGATGGACATCTAGGTTCTTTCCATAGTTTGGCTATTGTGGACATTGCTGCTATTAACATTCGGGTGCATGTGCCCTTGGGATCACTACATTTGTATCTTTAGGGTAAATACCCAGTAGTGTGATCACTGGGTTGTAGGGTAGCTCTATTTTCAACTTTTTGAAGAACCTCCATGCTTTTTTCCAGAGTGGTTGCACCAGCTTGCATTCCCACCAACAGTGTAGGAGGGTTCCCCTTTCTCTGCATCCTCCCCCATACCTGTCATTTCCTGACTTGTTAATTTTAGCCATTCTGACTGATGTGAGGTAGTATTTCATTGTGGGTTTGTTTTGTTTTTTGTTTTTTTTTTTTTGTAAGAGAGAGAGAGAGCGCAGGAGCGAGCACAGGCAGACAGAGTGGCAGGCAGAGGGAGAAGCAGGCTCCCTGCTGAGCAAGGAGCCCGATGTGGGACTCGATCCCAGGACGCTGGGATCATGACCTGAGCCGAAGGCAGCCGCTTAACCAACTGAGCCACCCAGGCGTCCCCTCATTGTGGTTTTGATTTGTATTTCCCTGATGCCGAGTGATGTGGAGCACTTTTTCATGTGTCTGTTGGCCATCTGGATGTCTTCTTTGCAGAAATGTCTGTTCATGTCCTCTGCCCATTTCTTGATTAGATTATTTGTTCTTTGGGTGTTGAGTTTGATAAGTTCTTTATAGATTTTGGATGCTAGCCTTTTATCTGATATGACGTTTGCAAATATCTTCTCCCTGGCTATCAATTTTTTATAAGAATTACTGTTATTAGTATCCACTTCTAATTTAAAAATTAGAAACCTAACCATTCAAACATAATGGATACCCATCTCAATTATGTGCTTAGTGCTTAGTAAATTGTCTACTAAGGTCGAACCATTTATTCTGAGATTTAAAAAAACAACAACAGTATTGTGTTATTTTACTGCTACTCCTAGCTTCTCCTTGGTTTTAAGAGAAAGGAAAAGAGCTGTTTTAAAGCTTCTCTTATTTATAAATGTTGAGTTGAATTAAAACCCCAAAGTAGGTCCTGCTATAGACTACTTCTATGTAAAGATGTTTTACCAAAATTTGAATTTTTAAACATTTCTTAAGCTATGTAGAAATTAAACCATATATATGTGATTTCTTTATTTAAGGGGAGTTGTTAATATTTTTAATCTCTAATTAGGTATTTAATATTGTACAGCTGAGTTCATAGAACTTTCAAAAAATTGTATTACACACACACACACCCACACACACACACCAGGCACTGGAATCTAGGGATATAATAATAAAGACACAGCCTTTGCCCTTAAGGAGCTTACAATTTTTTTTATCAAAGTAAATGTTACTAAAGTAAACAATAAGAAAAAATATAAGGAAGAATATATAGAGTCTGTAAGAGAGAAGGAAAATGTAAATATTATGAACCAATCCCTTAGGAAGTATGATTTACACTTTTACTTAGAGAAAACAGGCCTCAGAAACTCATTTTCAGTCATCATCAGAATGAGTCCTTTGTCGGCCGACTGATAGGAACTTCTAGAAAATAGGTAACTTAGCACAATAAAGATAGGAACATTTTATTAGATGGATAAAATAAAATCAGTTAGGTAAATAAAGAATACCTAAGCATAATGGTGGTTTAACTAATTCTCATGAAGATAAGATCTTTAAACAATTGAGTGTCCAAGGGATCAGAAACCCATGGTTGGGATGGAAACTCTAAAGATGAATATTTCGGGGTGCCTGGGTGGCTCAGTTGGTTAAGTGACTGCCTTCGGCTAGGGTCATGGTCTCGGGGTCCTGGGATCGAGCCCCGCATCAGGCTCCCTGCTCAATGGGGAGCCTGCTTCTCCTCTCTCTCTACTGCTCTGCCTGCTTATGTCTCTCGCTCTCTCTGTCAAATAAATAAAAAACCTTTAAAAAAAAAGATTATTTTAAAGATGAATATTTCACTATAAACTGTACTTCATTTAAACAAGTGTTCACAGAGCAAGCTGTCAAAAATTCTGGATTCTTTTTGTCTATATCTGCTTCTGACCCAGAAGATCACATCCCTTCCTTTTTCTACATATGAACAAAACTTCTAACTGTGAATAAACTTCCTACCTACGGTAACCTGTATCTAGTTCTAAGTACTGCCTAGCGTGATAAGATATCCAGTGTGACTTAAAACGTTATCTCTGTTATTCAGATATATTTTATCAAAGTCTGGCATCACAGGTCTCAAAAGGCGGGAAAAGTGGAGTATGACACAAATTATAGGAGAATCAGGAAAATTCCTAGAAGCTTTTGCAGTGTACATTTATAAAGTTTCATTGTTTTGTTTTCAGTGACACTCATTCCTCATATGTTTGATATTATAGTTTGGAATTTACTTTTGGCCTAAGGTTTCAAGTAGATATTTCTTTTTTTTTTTTTTTTAAGATTTTATTTATTTATTTGACAGAGATCACAAGTAGGTAGAGAGGCAGGCAGAGAGAGAGGAGGAAGCAGGCTCCCTGCTGAGCAGAGAGCCCAATGTGGGGCTCAATCCCAGGACCCTGAGATCATGACCTGAGCTGAAGGCAGAGGCTTTAACCCACTGAGCCACCCGGGCACCCCTCAAGTAGATATTTCATGAAGAGCATTTTGGTGTTATGTATTCTGCATCTGTGTATCCCATTTTTTTGCTTTCCCATACAAATGATAGGTAGTATGGATATGGAATTCTGTGTCACAGTGTTGGCCTTCACTACTCTATGGGTGCTATTTCTTATGTTACTATATACCATTCAAGATTGCATGGGAGAATTTGAAGGCAAATCCAACTTTTCTTTTTTTTATATGATATTACTTATAATTCCTTGGATTATTGTGGAATCTTTTCTCCTTATCTATAGAGTTTGAAAAGTACTGTGAGATATTTTGTTCTTGTTTTTGTTTTTGTACATTTTCATTCTACAGTCATTTTTTTTTTCCATTAGTAATGCTTTATTCTATTTATTAACTATCGTGGCTTCTCTGTTTCTTTTTTTTTCTGTATTGCATGTTTCTTTATTTTTTTTAATTGTGTTATGTTAGTGTTTCTTCCTAATCTGTTCTCCAGGGCAGTCATCTTTTCTCTCATTATAAACATAACTTTATTCATCTAAGTTCTTAAACTATTTTTCTGTTATACTTTCTAATACTGTAATTTGATTTTCTATGCCAAACTTCTACTTAATGCTGTCATTGCAATTTGTAATCCATAAATCATTGTTTTGCTCTACTTGATATATTTCTGACCTCAAAATATTTCATACTTCTGATATATATTTAACCTTAATTTGTGTAACATCTTGATTTTTGTTGAGAGCACAAGTCTAGTATTCTTTTTTTTTTAAGGGAAATTCAGTTCAAATGGATACATTTGCAGTTTCCTAAAGTGATTCTCATCTTTCTGAGATTCTCATCTTCTGAGCCCCAGGATCTCTTCTAAGACATTATGACTTTTCCCTGTGTTTCCAAATTTTAAAAGAGCTGTAGACTGATCCTACATTTTCTATATATCTTAAACCAAGTTGTACTGGAGCTGGGTTCTGTAAAAGTTTACTGCCTGGGGTCACTTTGAGTTTTTGTCAATAGGATCTTTGAGTTGTAAAAATACTTTACCTTTACATCGAGTTGTTGTGTTGTTTCTTGTTTATTTTTAACACAATAGCATGGTAGGGTGAGGGGATAGGGATTAGGAAGGAAGATGGAATCATTTTTATTCAAGGTAAGGGATTTCATCTCTGTAACATACACATGGAACAAACATCAGTTGAAAAACGGCCACCTTTTATCCCCAGATTATCGAATTGGAGCATGTTTGGCATCTGGAGGAAAAGGTACGTTATTGGAAAATCTTATTCTTCCTGTAAGTGAGGACATTATTGAATTGCACATGACACTGCCGAGGTTGGTTTGTATTTTCACTTTTATCTGGGAGTGAGGCTCTGCCTGCTAGAATATTTTCCCCTACCCAGTGTTTTGTGGTTGGAGTCCAGGTGAGAGAGCTAGTGCCAGAGAGAGGAAGTGGAGATAGGTATGACCAAGAGTGAACTTCTTGAGCACAGAATTAAACTAAGGCAGTAGGTGGTGTTGAAAAACAAAATGATGAGCAATGCCAAATTTATTTCAAGGCTGCCACTAGGAAGGTAGGGGGAGTTTGCCAGAACTGGAAATAGCCAAATGTGAAGTATATCAGGTGTAGAAGCTAGCAGTTAAGAAGCAGGCTTATGAGAGTATCTGTGAGGAAGTTGAATACAACTCATCAAAGAGGGAGGGAAAAGACTTGAATAACTCTAGAAAGGGTATTTTTATGTTATTTTATATAAACCAACCGTAAGAGTAGACAGAGCAAATCAGCCTGACTCTGAGGGCAAGAAGAATGGACATAGCAAAATACAGATGCCAGCATTTTGACAGCTCGTTAGCTTTGAAAATGTACAATACTGGCATACCCAAGCCATGGGACAAAGTATTCCACAGTTCAAGTGAAAGTTTATTTTTATAGGTGACACAAGTTTAGCTGATTTGATTACCATCTCTTTAATAATAAAATATTAATAAAACACTTGTTAACTCTGCTGTAGGTTTTTTTTTTTTTTAGTTTCATAAATTTCCCTGAAAAATCCAGTGTTAATTATAATGACACTGACACCTTACTCCTTATACACTCAGGAAATCTGAACGAAAACCCAAATTTATTTGACTATCAGTAGTTACCTTTTCCCTGAACAGTAAATAGGTTAGGGTTTTGTAGAATGTATAAATCATTTCCATATAAAATTTTTTTCATAGAACTTAAGAAATAAGAAAGACAAAATATTAAATTGCTTCTTTTTGTGTGGTGTTGCTTTTATACCCACTTAGAGTGAGGTGCATTAATAACCCCCATCATTATCATTACAGAACTTTTTTCCAGTGGGATTCTAATATCTCACTGTTAAATTCCTATATAAAGTAGGTTAAAAGCATAGAATTCATTCAGTTTAATTCTAGGGAGTTTACTTTTCCAACTGCAGAGAATGGAGGTGAATACCGGAGCAAAATTTGAAAGGACAAAAAGTGAAGAAAACATTTTAAAAGGTGAACACAGGCAGTTGTTGGTTTAAACAATGTATAGCCCTCAGACCTTCAAAATCATTTTGTTCTATGAACATGATCTATCAATTTTGGAATAATGAAGTGTAGCAAAGGTCGAATCTATAGAAGATGGGCTGCAAGAAGTGATGACACTACAATAATACTGTTATCCTCCCCCAACTTTAATTTCATTTTATTGAGTTTAACAATGTGAAGGTGAAAGAGTAAGTGCATTCTTTTTGCCAACACCCATGTAAGCTGCAGTCCCCCAGAGCATGGCATTATGATTGAGAGCTATGGTAATTGTGTTAGTAAGGAAAGCATCATCACATGTTCTTATACATTGCAAACATCAGCTAAAATGTTTAGGACCAGTCCTTTAACTCTTTCTGACTTTGTATGGTATTTTTTGGCTATACCTTCCCAATGAACAAAACTAAATATTTTGTTTTCTTCTTTATATCTCATCTTTTAAAATATGTATTTGGGGTGCCTGGGTGCCTCAGTTGGTTGAGCATCAGACTTTTGGTTTCAGCTCAGGTTATGACCTCAGGGTCCTGGTATCGAGCCCCATGTCAGACTCGATGTTCAGCAGTGAGGAGTCTGCTTGGGGTTCTCCCTTTCTCCCTGCCCCTCCCCGCTGCTTGCATACACGTTCTCTCTCTCTCTCTCTCTCTCTCTCTCTCTCTAAAATAAAGTGAATAAATAAAACCTTTAAAAATAACTAAATAAGATATGTATTTGAAATGAGTTAGAAGATGTATGTTATTAGAAGATAAAAATGGAAGTGAGAATCAGAAGAAAGGGAAAAGGAAAGAGAAATTATAAGATAAAGCTAGGGTTATGATTTAGGAGTCAGAATCCATGTTGTATGATCCATGCTGTATGAATTTTTCACAGATTGAACTTCTGGGCTTTTTTTTTAAGTCAAGTAAAAGAAAACAGAACATCATCACTGTTTCTTATTTTGTATTGAAGAATGATGGTACAATTTCACTGAAAGAGGCAGAAGCAAGAAAAAAATATTTCAAGTCTCATGTTTCTCTCCAAGATTCTTAGAAAATTTGTTTTCTCCTTCCTAATACAGTTTTTACATTTTAAATGTTTCAAATTACTACCCTTGGGAAAAACAAACTGAAATTCCCATCATGTTATCTTTGATTTTTCCTGTCTCCTACTACATTACCACATACTCTACTTTGATTTAAAAAAATGCACATTCTAAAATGACCACAAATAAAAAACAAACTGGTTGCATAAGGAGGCACACAATTTATTCAGTCATGAGACCCAAAACAACATGTTTTTTTAAGGTTTTATTTATTTATTTGAGAGAGAAAGGGCACAGGAGAGAGAAAGCACAAGTTGGGAGCAGAGGCAGAGGGAGAAGCAGGCTCCCTACTGAATAAGAACCCCCATCCAGGGCTTGATCCTGGGACCCCAGGATCATGACCCAAGCCCAATGCAGATGCTTAACCAACTAAGCCACCCAGGTGCCGCCAAGACAACATTTCCTTTAGAGTTTTTATTTTCAAAAAATGGATGTGAAAAAGACATTGTAAATAAACTTATGTTAAATCATTAAATTCTATACCTGAAACCAATTTTACCATATATTGTTAACTAACTAGAATTCAAATAAAAACTTGAAAATAAATAAACCTATGCTAGCAATGTAAGATCATATAATAATGGTCTCAATAAACATTAATATACCAGCATCATTAGCTTATATTACCCCTATACTGTTTGATAGTATACTGTTTCCTATCCATGCAACAAAGTCCAAGAACAGATCAATAAAGTATGCAAATTAATTTATGTGTCCACTGAAAGATTATTCCCCCAAGAAAATTGAATACATTTCATAGTATCCAATAAATCAATACTGGAAGGTCTACCTGATCCCAATACAGAATATTGCTAAGTGACCAATAGGGAATGTAAGTAGCAATCAAGATGAACTAAATCTTCATGGCATGAATGGCTATGAATAGACTTTTATATATAAATCTGATTGGGTCACTAGGTTGTATTGCTAATGAAATTAGAATGTAATATTTAATCCTTTTATATACCTGCTTGATACGGATGCAAATTATTTCATAACCACAGGCAAGGCCCCTTTATTATGAATCACTTGTCTATCAGATGTCTGCATTTTCAGGGCAACTAGGTGAAAAGGATTTACATCTGCCAAAAAAACTGCATCACTACTAAAATAAATATATATTAGTGGCTTATAAGAATTATTATGTTCATAATGCTAATTTTTATAATAAAAATAACAGCATTGTGATTGCATTGTCAATAATGATAATAAATAATATTTAGTATTATCATCATTAACTCATTTGTTACTATGATACGTATGGTATACATTATGCTATTTAGATATGTACTTACGTTTAGAAGGGAAAAATATTTCTTTTTTCATAAAGAGCCTCAGTGAGTAATTAGCAAAAGAAAAAAATGAATAAATTATACATTGGCAGCATTAGATACATTACTGAAAGTGCTACCAAAATAAATCACTTCCTGGAAATCCTTGCCTGCTTTGCTGATAGAGAAAGGTCATTTATCGAGACCATTGTAGAAAATGCATTTATGATGTCCATTTTAATGTGGGATTCAAGAGTACTTGAATTTATAACATGCAGTTGTACAAATTGTGCAGGAATTTGCAAATTAAGAGTAAAATTGATGTCACCTGTACCGTTTGATTAAGGGATGCAAAAGGAAGGTCCTGGCCTTATATTGTTTCTCAGATAAGAATATCTGAATCACGGGATGCCTGGGTGGCTCAGCTGGTTAAGCGGCTGCCTTCAGCTCAGGTCATGATCCCAGCATCCTGGGATCGAGCCCCGCATGGGGCTCTCTGCTCAGCAGGGAGCCTGCTTCTCCCTCTGCCTCTGCCTGCCTCTCTGTCTGCCTGTGCTCTCTCTCTCTCTGACAAATAAATAAATAAAACCTTAAAAAAAAAAAAAGAATATCTGAATCTCTGTCATTATTGAGTCTGTGCACACCCTGTCTCTCTGTCTAGCTCTCTGCCTCTCTCTGTCTCTCTCCCTGTTCTCCCCTCACCATGTATATAGAATGCTTATTAGATATAGATATACCTAAAAGGGGTAATTTGAAGTTAGCTTCAGTGGTGATCCCTTGTTGATAAATGTGACACAGAAATATATTTGTGACACACTGGATAAAAATATATATAAATTCTGGGGCATCTGGGTGTCTCAGTGGATTAAGCCTCTGCCTTCAGCTCAGGTCATGATCTCAGGGTCCTGGGATCGAGCCCGGCATTGGGCTCTCTGCTCAGAAGGGAATCTACTTCCCTTCCCCACCCCCCACCTGCCTCTACCTACTTGTGATCTCTCTCTGTCAAATAAATAAATAAAATCTTAAAATATATATATAAACATATATATATATATATATACATATATATATATATATATTCTGCTTCAGTCAAAGAAATGAAATGCTTATTGGAAGTCAACAAAAACTTTTACATCACCGACATCCTTTAATTAATCTATATCTTGTGACTATGAAGACAGGTCTCCTTCAGGATATTTTCTAACTTGATATTCCTTGTTGTTCTCTCCTTTTTCTATCCACCAGGTTTAAATGCATCCACTGATTGAACACACCATCTTCCACTTCTTTCATACCTTTAGGCAACACCTCTCTACAGATGACTCCAAATTACATCTGTAATTCCAAACTCTCAAGTACAGCCTTTCAAGACACATTAATTTCTTTTTTTTCTTTCCTTTTCTTTTTTAAAATTTTTAAAATTAACATGTAAGGTATTATTAAGACACATGAATTTCTCATTTACTTCTTAAACTCAACCTCTATAGAGCTAATTCAGTCATCTTCGTCTTATACTTTTTTTCTGTGATTCATCTTTTTTTTTAAGCATTTTTAATTAAACATATAATGTAACCCCACCACCCTCTCCCAACCCCTCTCCCCCCCCACCCCCCTCAGTTTGTTTTATGACATTAAGAGTCTCTTTTGGTTTGTCTCCCTCCCGATCCCATCTTGTTTCATTTTTTCTTTTCCTACCACCTTAACCCCCACCCCCATTGCATCTCCACTTCCTCATATCAGGGAGATCATGTGATAGTTGTCTTATACTTTTGACCCCCTCCTCTGTCAAATCCACTCCTCTTTCTCTAGTCTCCAGATCAAAGCCTTGCAGTAATACTGAGTATCCTTTCCACTTCCCTGCTTACATGGAATAATACCCCAGTATCTGTCAACTACAGATACTCTTTTCTGTGTCTCATTTGCCCTCTCCTGCCACCATCCTGAACCGGATGCCTTTTTTTTTTTTCCTCGTATTTTGACTTTTCCATAGTCTGCCAACTGGCACCCTGGTTTCAAATCTCACTACTTTGAAATTAAGAATCAGCCTCACTTTCATAGATGATGATTATTCATGCAACATTTTTCCCTCATCCTGATACAGTCAAGCTTACCCAAAGTGTACCCTAATCTCTCCTTCCAGGCTAACATTTGATTACTCCATATGGTTCAGAAAGTGTTCCAGTGATTCCTCAAACACTTCGTCAAACACGCCGTCTCCTTCTCCATTTCTTCATCTTTATTCATAAATTTATTTTTCCCTCTTGGCATGCCAGTTGACATCCTTCCCATTCCTTGAGACTATGATCTGCTTTTATTATAAGCACTTAAAAATATTTACTTGAGAGAGAGAGAGAGTGAGAGCACACACACGTGTGCACGGATGCATGCTCAAGCAAGGGGAGAGGGAGAATCTCGGGCAGACTCCCGGCTTTGTAGGGAGCTTAGTGTCACACCCTGAGATCATGACCTCAGCCAAAATCAAGAGCCTGAGGCTCAACTGACTGAGCCTCCCAGGTACCCTCTTTTTTCTTTTTAATTTTGTTTTAAGATTTTATTTATTTATTTCAGAGAGAGAGAGAGTGAGAGAGAGCATGAGAAGGGAGAAGGTCAGAGGGAGAAGCAGACTCCCCGTGGAGCTGGGAGCCTGATGCAGGACTCGATCCCGGGACTCCGGGATCATGACCTGAGCTGAAGGCAGTTGCTTAACCAACTGAGCCACCCAGGCGCCCCCCAGGTACCCTCTTATCAACTCTCCTGACACTAAATATGTAGGTTTTCTGCATCAAGCAATTCTCCAGCTCTCTGCAGACACTAACTGGGTGTTCTAAAATTAAAGTCAGTTTTGCCAGTAACTATCCAGAGTTAGCCTAGATCTGACAGGATAAGGGCTCAGTCCCACAAAATTGTTCCTCTTCAGATGCCCATCCCAGGTCCCAGGTTGTTACCTGTACTTCTGACCAACCAGCTCTAAATTGAGGGTTCCCGCAATCCCCTCCTTGGTATTGATAATTTGCTGTAACAGTTCACAGAACTCAAGGAAACCCTTTACTTATATTTTCCAGTTTATCATAGATACTATATGCAAATGAACAGCCAGATGAAGAAGTACATAGGGCAAGGTATAGAAGGGTCCTGAGAGAAGTTGAGGTAACACCACTCTCCCAGTATGTGGATGAGTAGGCACACTTCATTAAATCTTTGGCCATTGCTGATTAGCTCAATCTCCAGCCCTTCTCCTCTTTGGAGAGGTCAGGGAAGAGTACCGAAAGTTCCAACCTTCTAATCATGCCTGGGTCTTCTGGTGACCAGCTCCCATCATGAAGCTACCTAGGGCCTCCATCCACCAGTCATCTCATTAACATTCGAAAGGATGCTCTTTTTACACCAGAGATTCTTAGGGTCTTGGAAGCTCTTTGTTAGGAACCAGGGACTAAGGCCAAGTATTGTAAAAAAAAAAAAAAAGAAAGAAAGAAAAGATGCTTATATCATCCCTAGCACTCAAGAAATCCCAAGCATTCTAGAAGCTTATATCCCAGGTACCAGGGATGAAGATCAAATACATAATTCTCATATATTACCAGATCCTAGAGACTCACTCAAGTGTCACCATTCCGAAGATTCCCTCTATGATTTTTTCCAAACCCAAACTTAGCATGGTAGTCTCTAAATCTAAATTTCTTATAGCATATTTTATATATGCTTTTGAATAGTTATTTGTTTGTATCAGCCTTTCCTACTAAAATGCAAGCTGTCTAGTGACAATATGGTGCATTGCATATCACAATCACCTTCAAGATACATTGTACTTCATAGGATATCAACACATTTATCAAAGAAATGAACAGTTGATGTAAAATTTATTTATTGAGTTGCTCAAAACATAGATCATAACAGAAAACAAAAGGTCTGTGAAGACAAAAAAGAAAGAAAAAGAAGAGAAAATATCAGATTCTGGAGATTATACGAGCCTGAACAAGTCACTTATCTGTTCTGAATGCAGGTAATTTTCCTGGAAAGGAAAAAGTTGGCCTAGATGATCTCTGAGGTTCTTCCTGGCTCTAACATTCTATAATTTCACGATTCACTAGAGACTATCATAAGTCAGTGCAAGCAGTAGAACATGCCTCCAGCTCCTGGCTGCACTGTCCACTTTTTTTAGTCCTCTCCAGCTATGCTCCTATAGACAGAAAGTCAAAGTGATAAAGTGATTTAATTCAGCATGCAAATTAGCACAGCTCATAGCCTAAAAGAAATCATGCTGTGGGCAGGTAGAGAAAATTGGAAAGATGATCCACAACTCTACAATGTGTTGGTTTGGAGTAAATAATTTTCTCATATATTAGATGTATAATCTCTATTAATTGAAATGAAGAAAAATAGGAAGGTTAAGAAGTTATTTTAATATATGTATGTATATTATATAAACAAATACATTCATAGGCCCTCATTGTGATTTTATTGTTGTTCACTATATGCTTTTATAAGTAACTAGGTATAACACTTTTGGCCCCAGTTTTCACAGACACACTTGGAAATAATTGACACCTGTCATTTTATATGAGAGTTTAGTTTCATTACATTCAAGGAAAATGCTGAGTTGGTGGGAATGGTGATTTGTTCTTACTCTATTCCAATAAGACTCCAGTTAATCATCATTCAGAGCATAACAGGGCTCTTTAGTAATTAGCTAGAACAAATTCCTAAACTGCATTGACTTTCTTAAAGGCATTTGAAACTTTTAACACTGGGTACATTAAAATATCACAAAGCAAAGCTCAATGAGCTTCATCATTTTCTTCCAGCCACTCTTAGCTTCATTTCCTTATGATTCCCTGTAGACACACATACCTGGAACATTTTTTTCCTCCAAATGTGGGATATTTATTTTGTTTCTAAATCATGCAGTTAGTGTTGTATTATTCTATTTCTGAAACTTAGGAAACACAAAACAGAAAGTACACAAGGATAAGTTAAAAATAGTGCCAGTACTCATTCTGTGCAAGTGGCATCTATCTTCTTTATCCTTCGGGGAGCACATGCCACACTTGGGGAACCACTAGCCTAGATCCCTTCAACATTGACCTGCCTGGGTAAATAACTTTGGGTCTAATCATCTTCAGTGATCTCTCTAAAATGTAAATTCATAACCTCTCCCTATTAGAACACTTCTATGTCTTCCTTTCCCCCCCCTAGGATGAAATACAAAGTCTTTAAATGCTTTCTGAAGGCTATCTACTCTTGTTTTTTCATTTTTATCTCTTGCTATTCTTGCTCTGCTCTTCCCCCTCATCCCACAGTCTTTTTTGTCTGCGTCAAACTATTTTCAGATCCTCTACTAGATGGCCATGCTTTTTTCTCCTAAGACTTTGCATATCCATTTAATTTCACTTAGGACATTTTCTCTCTTCTCCCTCCCTCTTCATCTTGTTAAATCCTGCTCATCCTTGATCCCTCATTTTAGAACTCATTTCATCTGGATCAAACAAGATAAGCTTCCTTGGTGAATGAAACCCGTTCTTACCTTGATCCATGTCACTGAATTTTATGGTCAGTTTGTCTTTCACATTGGCTCAGGGATTGTCATACTTTGAGGTAATAAGAATCATCTAGAAAACTTAAGTACAATGTTTACGGCTTTATTCCCAGACATTTTGATTGCATGAATCCAGGCTAGAGCTCAGGAATGTGTGTTTTTAAAGCACCCAGGTACTTCTCATGTATGTGTTCGCAGTGAAAGAAATGCTTATTTGCTATTACATGTTTAGCATCTTTTAGGAGGGTTGGCTCGTAATAGATGCTTCATAATTGTTGAATAAATAAATGACAAGAATCTGATTGAGAAGGAAAATAACTAGTTTCTAGATAAAAGTAATAGTAAAAACAAGAAAATGGATGCGTGGAATCTTAGCATTTGCTGGGAAACCTTCAAAAACAATTCCTCCTTCCTTCCAATCCCCCAAACTCAAGTCTGTCAAAATTCAATGCCAGGGAAGTAGCATATATATAATGAATGGGCTGACCTGCAGGTCCTCTGTACAGTAACTAATGGGACAGTTTCTGGCTGGTATAAATTATCTTCTATATGGGTTCTGATAAAGGACATCACAATTGGTTGGGTTAAAGTCTATGGCTGGGTAGCAGAGAGGAAGGGGAAAATGGAGAGCAAGGTATAGAGGGATTTATTTATAGGCTATATGAAAGGGTTTGAGCTTCATCCTCGAGATGCCATCTTGGTCCCTAAGGAATACTGACTAACTCCAAACATTAACCGGACATGGATTATTAAGTCACCAAACCTTCAGAGGCTGGGATCACATTCTCTTGGCTCCCTGCCCTACACAGAACCATGTGGTTCCTGTTGTTTCTCCGTCCTGCCGCTCTCACTGCTAGCATGTACAGGCCACTGCCCTCGTCATCACTGTGGACCCAAGCGAGAAAGAAGGCCTGCCTCCTCAGCCAAATTGCTGTCCACTCTTTCCAGGTCTCCACTGAACCCTCTGAGGCCCAGGAGGCCACTCTCTTCCAGGACTTGAAATGTTCTGTCATTCAGGTGCCTTTCATCATCCTTAAGCTCAACCCAATAATACTCTGATTTGCATTTTCCTGAACCCAAATTGACTCTTCTCTCTTTCTTTATAGGGGCTTATTGGTTTGTCTTGAGGTTTTATTTGTTTGCTTCTTTTCCCTTAACCCTTGCCCTTCTTGGATTTGAGAACAGTAATAAATGATAGTCTCCTCATACCCAAATTCGTGAAAAATTGATTGACAGACATATAAGTAACATAGCTGGAGATCCAAATATTAGCTTTATTGTTCATAAGAGCAAGTTTGGAGAATACAGGGCTGAGATCTTCAGACAAGTGAGCGTGTTAACATTTTACCCCAGAATTAGGTTGCACTCCCTAGCCAGGCATCAGACTGGACAACTGTATGTCTCTCTCTGTGAGCCTCTCCCATGAACTAACTGTCCAGAGGAACAAAGAAGATCCACAAAACAAGAGGTCTGGAGGGGCTGCCTGAGCCACACCTGCTCAGCTCATTCCCCAAGCTCACTACTCACTGAAGTCAGTCTGTTGCTCAGAGTGAAAAGATGAAGGGAGAGGCCAGAATTGTTATTTTAAAGAATGTCCTTCTCTGCGGGAACATGAGTGAGTAATGAGTGGATGTGCCTGAGAAACCATAATCATTTTCTAGGAACGTTCCCTAGAGGCTCCCTTCTCCCATCCCTTTCTCAAACACAGTGTGCTCGTGTTCGCAGAGCCACCTACGTGTAGATCATGAGTTAGAATCATGCTCTCAATCCACCTGCCTTGTGCCACTTCTGACTCTTTATTCATCACCTTCTGGTGAAAACCCTGTTTCTTAGAGGCTCACAGTCCTTGTTTTCTCTCACTGTCGGCCTAGCCCTTCTCAGTGTTCTCTCTCTCTTCCCTTCACTCAAGTGTTTGCCCCACTCATGATGCTTCTCCATGCCTATACCTCATGCAGTGGTATGAACTCAGAATCCACTGAGTAATTAATCAGTCCACCCACCTAAATTGTTTACACCCACAGGCAAATCCCAACACATGGTTTCATCTCCAAAATCACTAACTGAGGCATGCCACCCTCTGCCAGTAACTTCCTTCTCATGCCTCCGTCACTCCTCCTCACTGAGCCTCCCACTGCATTCCTCACCTCGAAATTTTAAAATCTGTCAGACCCTCCAGCCTTCACTCCCTCTCTTCTTCACCACATAGCTGACAACACTCTCTCACAGATATATTTAACTTTCTTTATCCACTGTGGTCAGACCATATTGACAGACAAAAATGCCAAAACATCGATGAGGTGAGGCCCTTTTTTTTCCCTCCTTGCCCGTGTCCAGACTGATGAGTGCAATTAAAGTAGATCACACAATTAGAGGAGAATGCTGTAATAAATTCACCGATACAGATTTCTCCTGGCTTCCAACATTGCCTGGCAATTAATAGGAGTAGGCTTCTCAAGTTAATTACTCCTTTCTTATCCAGAAGTTTGATAATTTCTCACTAAATCAAGCTTCTGATAGTTAATCTAAGTATGCCTGTGTGTATGTGTATATGTGTGTGTCCACCTGTGTGTGGCAAGGGAGGAAGGATAATTATTTCCACTTTCTTCTTTATTCGTATAGTCCATCACCCAAAGGGGGCATATTGTAGTTGCTGGCAATCCCACTGTTGCAGAAAGACTTTAGGGTTCTGGGAAACTGTCAGCAGGTAATCCTACACTTATAATGACCAAGGGATATGAATTAAATCTAGGCTCAGATTGATATCATCAGCACTATTTCATTTGTTTTTATAAATAACCAGCAAAGAGGCATAAAAGACTTATTTACTAAAGTGTACATATCAATTAAAACAAAATGAAAGCAAGTTTCAAAGGCCCTAACATTTTAGGGGCACCTGGGTGGCTCAGTTGGTTAAGCGTCTGCCCTCAGTCAGGTCATGATCACAGAGTCCTGGGTTTGAGCCCCACATCAGGCTCTGCCCTCAGCGGGGAAAACAAAAACAAAAACAAAACAAAACAAAAAAAAGAAAACAAAGGCCCTAACATTTTAACAGGTCATCTTATTCATTACTGGTATTGAATTCTTACTTTTTAATAAATACTTTATTACTCTAATACAGTTATTTACCTGCTTTATATTTTGAGGACCTAATAAGCCATAAACATTGATCCTGCAGTCTGGTGATCTTAAAACTTTCTGTCAAGAACCTCTCAGAATTGATTTGTAGTAGGGGGATAAATGGAATAATAGAAATCCTTGTTGGAATCATGATGTCAGAAAACATTAAATTCAGGTTCTCCCATTTTCTAAATTTCATTTTGTATTCAGTAGAGGCCTCTAGGTGATTTTCTAATAATAGGCCTTGACCCATGCCATTTAAAGTTATAAAACAGTAATTTACTATATTATATAACAACAAAAGATATTCTCGCTCTCTCCTCAATTCTGCAAGATCATTGGATGTTTTGATTACTGTTCTCCACACATCATTCTAAAAAGTGGCCCAGAATAAAGGTAGGAGCAATCAGAGGGCTTTGCCTCATCTGTTTTTTTTCTTTTTGGGATAACACCTGTCCCCCACTTGGTGATATCCAATTTGAGAACAATTGTTCCATATAGTCTGACAACTTTATAAGTTGTTAGCAGTGGGGGGCACAAATGTGGCCTTTTGGACACCTTTGTAGAAGAAAACGGAATTCATAATTCAAACCTGTACTTTTTTTTTTAAGATTTTTTTTATTTTATTTATTTGACAGACAGAGATCACATGTAGGCAGAGGCAGGCAGAGAGAGAGATGAGAAAGCAGGCTCCCTGCTGAGCAGAGAGCCCAAGTGGGGCTCGATCCCGGGACCCTGGGATCATGACCTGAGCCGAAGGCAGAGGCTTTAACCCACTGAGCCACCAAAGCACCCCAAAACCTGTACATTTTTATACCTTTTTACAACCAAGGAACACCACGCTCCTGAATTTATCTAACTTGAATAAAGAAAATACAGTAAATTGATAAGAAGCCAGAATTTGAAACTATATTGTCATACTGATACATTTAATCCTACTTAAATACTTAGTGATACATTTTTATTAATAATTTTACAGCATAGAAACACTATGATAGGGACTATATTTTTTTTTGTACTTTAGGAATGAGAGCAGAAAATGTCTTTTAAATAGTTGTTTTACTTAATTATACTGACTTTGAGTGAAAATCTCCTAATTTTCTATTCCAAATCTACATGTGCCATCAGACTCCAATTCCACATTAAAGAGACTTTATAGTAACTCATAAGTGACATGCTGGTCTTAAATTATGTCTTGATACCTCTCATAAGTTGTTTGACGTTGATCCCCCAGCAATAACTACTGGTAAAGCTGGAGGACGCTAATGTGTTTCTCAAAAAACGTAGTATTCAAAATTGAGACAAACTCTTCAGTTCATAGGTTTTGAAGAATTCACCATTATGCCCCTGCACATAAAAATAAATATTTATTCCTAGAAATAAAGTTGCATTTTGGTCAGAGACTACTATGACACCATTCCTTTCCCAGATTTTTAATGTTTACCCAGTAGAGGTGTGTTAATTGAATCTTCCTTGTCGTTTGTGTACATGATGGATTAAGAAGAGAAAGAATTGTCTTCCTCCCAGGTATAATAGAATTCCCTAAGTAGAAATTTGTTTGTTTTGCTCAATCATTATGTATTTTTCGACTTCACATCCTCAAATGTGAATGCTTTAATATCCACCCCACCCCCAAATGAAACCCAGGTCTAAAGTGACAATAATAGATCATCGGTTATGTCATTACATTCACTAATCAAAAATAACAAGTGTGTAACTTTGAAACCTTATACTATAGTGAGTACAGATAAGATTCAAAAACTGCTTAAGAGAGAACTAAAATTCTGATGCTGGGGCGCCTGGGTGGCTCAGTGGGTTAAAGCCTCTGCCTTTGGCTCAGGTCGTGATCCCAGGGTCCTGGGATCGAGGTTGGACTCTCTGCTCAACAGGGAGCCTGCTTCCTCCACTCTCTCTCCCTGCCTGTCTGCCTGCCAACTTGTGATCTCTGTCAAGTAAATAAATAAATAATCTTAAAAAAAAAAAAATTCTGATGCTACCAGATCTTATAATGCACACATTGAGAATAATCAAGAGAAGACCGAAGTGTGGACCTAATGAATCAATGTTTATCCTAGATCTTTTCTCTGATGTGGTTTACTATTATTTTCATATATATAAATAACTCCACATAGAAGTCTGATTTTTATAGTAAATTCACGGACCATATCCTTGGTGCAGCTGATGTTTGATTTTATTTTTCAGTTTGCAAGTTAAACATGATATGATGGTGATGATGAGGAGGTGGAGATAGAGGTCAGCAATGCCAATAATAACATTATTACCATTTATTAAATGGAAGCTGTGCCCAAGACCCCAAATTTAATACTTAAATTTTTTGTTATTAAAGTCAAGCTTTGCATGTCTTAAAAGTGCTGCACATTAATACTACTTACAGAGGGGTGCCTGCGTGACTCTGTTGGTTTAGCATCTGTCTCTTGGTTTCCCTCAGGTCATGATCTCAGGGTCATGGGATCAAGACCTGTGTCTGGCTCTGTGCTAGATGGGGAGTCTGCTGGAGATTTTCTTTCTCCCTTCCCTTCTGCCCCTTCCCCCCTCCACTTGTGTGCTCTCTCTCTCTCTAAAATAACATAAATAAAATCTTTTAAAAAATAATAAAACTACCTGTGGGATTTTGTTTTAATACTAATGGACAGATTTCGCCTGTCAATGATTCTGACTCAATGATATAAGAACTGGCTTTAGTAATTTCTTAAAATGTTTTGGTATTCACAAGTGGTTTTAATATAGCAAGTGATAAGGTTTTAATATATAGCAAGTGATAATTATTTCTTATCACTTGCTATATATTAAGCTAGATATAAGCTAAACTAAACTAAACTGAACAGTGCTGCTTCCAAATAGGATTTTGATGTTTATATTAGTCTTCTTTTTTTCCTTTTAAAATATATTTATGGTTTGAATGTGGATTCTGATAGTATGAAAATAATCTGGGTCTTCTGTATTTATATTGTTTAAAATTGCATTTTTAGTTAAAAATGGATTCACTATTTATAAAATCATATTTCAAACTATGAAAAAGAAAAATTCTTATATTAAAATATAGCAGTATAGAGGTTAAATTTGAGCATACATTAAAAATTAAAAGTAAAGGAATAAGCAAAGCACAGAAAACTAGAATATAATCAAAGTTTGAACTATCAAAAGCAAATGTTATGGAAAAGCAAGATTGAATACAATTACTTATATGTTTTATATCAAGGTTCATAATTTCAGAAGGTAAACCAGGACCCCTTTCAAATGGTGACAGCTGGAATACTTGTGCTTTTGGAAGCCATTTCCTAGTTGCTTTGGAATAAAGGCAGACCCTTTAAGTTTACTGCATAGATTTAAGACTCGTGAGCAAAATAAAAGGAAATTATCATGCATCCTGTGTGATACGCTTCTCAAAGACAAACGACTGCAAGGAGAAACTAGCAATCAGTCTGCAGGGAGTAAGGACTGAATTCCGTAATACTCTGTCACCATCTTCAAATAATTTACACTTAATCATGAAACAACAGTAAGCAGTGACTTCCAAACCATTAAATCAAGTAAAATTTAATTTTGCATAAATATCTCTATCAAGATAAGATAATGAAAAACATCAGTTGCTGTAGCCAAGACCTACCTCACAGGCATGTATTATTTCAAACCTGTTACCGAATTCAGCCTCATGCTTACTAATAAATGCCGACTTATCATTTTATATAGCATCTATAATAGAAAACTTCCAAAATAAGCCAGTACCACTATCCGTCTAATGTCATTTGCATAAGTTTTGAATTTTCTTACTGACTCTGTCGACTTCCAGGCAAGATGGTAGTGCACACACAGGGCTCCAATGATGACCCTTTCAAATTTTAATTAAAATATCCAATCAAATGGAAAAATTGTGCATTTTCCCTAAATATATGGGCCTGAAACTCAGGAGAGATCGAGCAGGAAAAACAAAGTTGGCAGTCATTAGCATTTTAATGGAATTGAAACCAAAGAAGTAGAGTTATGAATTGGCTCCGAGATGTCAAGTACGATATGTGCCCACTGGACTTAGCAATGACAGCGCTGGGAGTGACGTTGCGGACAGTTTAGTGAAGAGGCAGGGGTAGTGAAAGAGTGTCAGAGTGGAGAATTGTGGCTGCAAAGGAGAAGGGCTCACTTGCCGCAGAAATGGGGACGCAGGGTCAGTGGAAGGAATATATATATATACTTTTAAAGATTTTATTTATTTATTTGATAGAGAGAGATCACAAGTAAGCAGAGAGGCAGGCAGAGAGAGAGGGGGAAGCAGGCTTCCCACTGAGCAGAGAGCCTGAGGACGACCACGCGGGGCTCTATCCCAGGACTCTGGGATCATGACCCGAGCTGAAGGCAGAGGCTTAACCCACTGAGTCACCCAGGCACCCCGGAAAGAATATATTTTTAACTTGCCTGTTTTTGAGGACAGGAAAAACTTGAACATGTGTAAAAGCTGAAGTGGAGAGAAGGTGAATTAAAGAAAAGAGAGATTTGGGGTGAGGGTCTCTGAGGATATGCAACCAAGAGATGTGAATCCAGGGCATATGTATAGATATTGTCGTCACATGGGAGGAAGGACAAAATAGCTGTGGCCACTTGTGGGCTGGAGAACGTAATCTCAAAATACTTAAGGTAAAAATGTTTGGAAGTACTAAGAAAATTGATAGAGACCTTATAGTAACAGAAAATTGGAAACTGTTTCTATCAGTTCTGAAGCAATCAAATAGATAAAGAAGTATAGGGAGAACCTGAAAAACAGAATTAGTAGATGTTGCTTAAGGAAAGATGAAGAGAATTGCCTTCTGTTACTCTCAACCGTGTTTACATCATCACAAAGAATTAGAGTTTAGGGTTTTGTTAAATTAGAGACAACTGATTCCCCTAATGTTTTTATTTTTATTTATTTTTTTAAGGATTTTATTTACTTATTTGAGAGAGAGAGAGAGAGAACATGAGAAGGGGGACAGTCAGAGAGAAGCAGACTCCCTGCCAAGCAGGGAGCCTGATGCGGGACTCAATCCCGGGACTCCAAGATCATGACCTGAGCCTAAGGCAGTCGCTTAACCAACTGAGCCACCCAAGCGCCCCTCCTCTAATATTTTTAGGAGGGATCCAGAGATAACATAAACCCTAGATAACCTCATTGAGTCCCATGGTTTTAAACACCCTGTGACAGTGGCTTCACGTTTTTATCTCCAAGTTCAACCTGGTTTCTGAGCTCAAGACATTATATACAAAGAACTTCTGGACATCTGTACTTAGAGATCTCATTTTAACAGGCTCCCATGAAGTGTTGAGCTGTTGCTCCCTATCCTGATTCTCTACTACCCTTTTTCATTAAAATCCCCAAAATATACCTTGAATATAAATCAGAAGCCTGTAAAACATCTTTTGAACCTTCCTCTCCTCCTTTCCCACATTAACCTTATTACCAAATCCCGGTGATTTTACTTTGTACATATGTCAAAGCTTCAACTTCTCTCCATTTTGACTGCCCTTTTCTTTTCTTTTTTTTTTTTTTTAATTTTATATATTTATTTGACAGAGAAAGATCACAAGTAGGCAGAGAGAGAGAGAAACAGGCTCCCCACTGAGCAGAGAGCCTGATTCAGGGCTCGATCCCAGGACCCTGAGATCATGACCTGAGCCGAAGGCAGCAGCTTAACCCACTGACCCACCCAGGCACCCCTGACTGCCCCTTTTTTTTTTTTTTATTAAGCTTTATTTAAACATATAATGTAACCCC
>ML102978.1:57189-174013 GCA_003697995.1 Taxidea taxus jeffersonii
AGGTTCTTTCCATAACTTGGCTATTGTGGACATTGCTGCTATAAACATTCGGGTACACGTGCCCCTTTGGATCACTACGTTTGTATCTTTAGGGTAAATACCCAGTCTGACTGCCCCTTTTATAAGTCAAGCCAGGAGCACCTTTCAGTTAGGTTGTTACCAGTTCCTCCTTGTTCATTGTTTCCCTGTTGCACATGCTAATCCATTCTCCATATAGAAGCCTGAGGAATCTTTTCATAATGCAGATCTCTTCATGCCCCACTGATTAAACTCCATCAAGGCAATACCTCCTATTGCATTTAAAATAAAATCCAAATGACTTAATATTGCCTGTAGTTCCTGTGTGTGGTTCCAAAGTTATATTACACGGCTATTATCACCTACTCTATTTACTTCTAACACTAGCCAATAGGCCCTAGGGACAGCAAGGTTTATGCTTATTTTATTCATTATCATATACATGCAGTATCTAGCAATGTCTGGCACAGAGCAATAATCATAAATATTGAATGACTGAATAAGTATATGGTAGATTGTTCTTGGGACACAGTCTCTTCCAAGCAGCTGGAAAGAGAAGTCAGCTTGGAGGCCTGCTGCTCCCTGTCTTGGAAGGACCCATTCAAAGGCCTTAGACATCAGGGCCAAGGATCTTGCTCTCTGTTTCTTTTTCCACATTTGCTTACCGACGTTCTCTGGGCTGTTTTTTTCTTCACTGCCTGAATACAGGGTTGGAATTGGGGAGAGAAGAAGAGGGACTGATAACTGAAAAGACATAGCCCATTTTCATTTTTGTTTGGCCGAGGCTCTAAACTATAATCCAAAGACATTTTCCACCAAACAGCCATCTCCCTGGGTTTCTACCATTGGTTTAGTTCCAGCCATAGAGATGCACACATGGGACTCCAGCAGAGTGCCAAGGACATTGGAAGATTTAAGGTGCCTTGATTGATCACTGCATAGTGAAAGGAGTCTTGGGGAACTTTGTACCCATGGTACAAAGGCATTTAAATGCATCTGTGTCCTGCCGTCTTCTCTGGGCTCTCATCCTATTTATTGTTTTCTTTCTTTCACAGAAACTCACAGCGGATATTCAAGGAGAGGAAAAATCACACATTAACCTGCACCCAGGTATGTGATCATGAAACAGGTCCCACTTCCTTAAGTCCAGAGATGGCACTCATTTGAGATATACCACTCTTCATTCTGGGGATGTGTTTACATGACATCCTCATAAGAGATGTAACTTCAACCCCACCCACCATACCAATAGGAAATCTCAGCTAAATACAGCAAAACCGAAGCAAAAGAACTTATATTTCGCGGGCTGGATGTTTATGTCCTGCTATAGAATGTTCCATTCCTGGCTCTCTTCCCTATTTTTCAATACTGAAATAAGTTATTACCCTTTTCTATTCTTTGTCCATTTCAATCAGAATTTGGGGCGAAGGGCAATTAAATGTGTTAGCATAAATCACAGTCGTGATGCAGACACTTGCAGAATCTTTTTTTTTTTTTAAGAAGGAAATTCAGTTAACATTGTGTTCTGTGCCTTTTCCAATGTCATTTATATTCTTTAAGGCATGATTTTTAACGCCTTTATAATATTCCCTTACTTGACAGTATAATGATTTATTTAACATTCTCCGTGTTGTTGGTTATTTCAAGTTTCTTCCAGTTTTGTACTATTATAAATAATTCTGCCATGAATGTCATTGTACATAAGTCTTCATCTACATCCATTTATTTCCTTAGGACATATTTTAAAAGCAAATTTACTGTGTCAGTGGCCCTTAATACATGTTACCAAATAGCTTTTCAAAAAATTGGCCTTTATTTAAAACCCAACTGAGAGTGTATGTCCACAACTGAGAGTGTATTACATGAATATTAAAATCCATGTAATTACTTACATGACAGTCCATTTTAATCATATCTTTAGTATTAAAATATCTATAGACTTTTGGAAACTATTTGTTGTTGATGCCCTTAAGGTTTATTTTTTCTATTAGTATGTTATGACTTTTTTATGTTAGTATGTTGTAGCTTGTAGTAGTTCTTAATATCTAAAAGATATTAAGCATTTTGGGTCTTATTTGTTTTTTCTAGTTTTATGATGTTTATAATGGTTACTAATATACAGGATATTTTTCTTTTTAGAATTTAGTCAAATGCATTAATCCTTTACTTGTGATTTTTTTTTTTACTTACTAAAACCACATTGAGACTTACTGTATATGAACCAGTATATTTGTATAATTGCTTTGCAGTTTCATATTTTTATATCTAACTGTTAGGTCCATCTAGAATTTTATATATAACATGAAGATTGTATTAATTAGTGTTTTCAGAGACATAGAATCAAAATGATATGTACAAAGACAGACAGGAAGAGAGAATGAGACAGGGAAGAATTTATTTTAAGGATTGGCTTATCCAGTTGTGGGGGCTGGCAATTCTGAAATGTATAGAGTGGACAAGCAAGGTGGGTGTTTATTCAGGTAAGTCTTGATGTAGCCTTGAGTCTTGAAATCTGAAAAGTGGGTCAGCAGCCTGGAAGCTCAGAATTACTCATTAGCAAGAGACAGATTCTTCTTCTTCTTCTTTTTTTAAAATTTTATTTATTTGAGAGAGAGACAGCAGGACAGAGAGGAGAAGAGGGAGAAGCAAGCTCCACTTGAGCAGAGACCCCAGTGCATGACTCCTTCCCAGGACCCTGGTATCATGACTTGAGCTGAAGGTAGGCGCTTAACCAGCTGAGCCACCCAGGGACCCAGGAAGGGAGCTTCTCTACATTCACATGTTCTTTTACTCACTTGCTCCTGACAGTGAAAGCTCCCTTTACAAGACTCTCCTTTGGGTGAACTTAGAGGCCAGTTTCCTTAACCTATAAAAATATGATGTAGTCAGTAATTAACATATTAAATTTGAGCTGATTCTAGAATTTCCAGATGACATAAGAATCTGATAGAATGGAGCTTGTGTAGAGTTATTGGGTAGAAATGTAGATTCTGTTTTTAAATAAATAATGTACTATTTAGGCATATATTAGATTGTAAAGTTATAAAATTAAGAAAATTATTATCATAAAATTTAGTAAAAGAAAGAAGAATGGAAGAGATAACATTACCTAGGGAGTGTATAAATGGAGTGACTAGACTAAGAATTGAGGTTGGAATGACTGAATTTAGTTTCTGAGGTGAGATTATTACTTTGTAACATCTAAATATCTCTGCAAAAGGTTGTGTTCTCTAAGTGACAGTTAAAGCATTAATCTGGGAGAAATGTGAAGTATAAAAAAGTATATTTAAATATGTTAACTTAATTATGTATTTCAAAATTATTTAAATTATTTTTGAATTATTTTTAGAAAGTATCCATTCTATGTATGATGAATTTTGTGTGTGTATATGTGTGTGCCTATGTATTTGTGTTTGTATATGATTGTATGTCTGGAGATGTATTTGTGTATGTAAGTGTATGTGTGTGTATGTGTTTTGTGTTTGTGTGTGTCTGTATGTATATCTGTGTTTGTGAGGGTGATATACAGGTGGCATGTCTGAGTTTTTATTATTTGTATATGTATATTCATGGCTCTGTGAGTTTGAGTGTGTCATAGACATGTGTACATTTCCACTTGCAGGCAGAATCTGTTTGCTTGTGTTGTATGTTTTCACATGGGTACAAGGGTAGGCACTGGGAAGCATCCTTCATGGCACATTCCCCAGAGTTACATGGGAGAGTTTCAAAGCTAACTTGTATTGACTTTCCATAAGGCTTTACAAAATGCTTACATTACTTACATTAAGGCATCAAACTGGAGCAGCTTAGAATAAGGAGGGCTTTTTTTTTTCCATTTTATTTCTTTTCAGTGTTCCAAAATTCATTGTTTATGCACCACACCCAGTGCTCCATGCAATACATGCCCTCCATAATATCCACCACCAGGCTCACCCAACCCCCCACTTCCCTCCCCTCCAAACCCTCAGTTTGTTTCTGAGTCCACGGTCTCTCATGGTTTATCTCCCCCTCCTATTTCCCCCAACTCACTTCTCCTCTCCATCTCCCAACATCCGCCATATTACTCCTTATGCTCCACAAGTAAATGAAACCATATGATAATTGATGTCTTTGCTTGACCACATCTTCCTTATCCATTTGTCCATTGAAAGGCATCTTGGTTCTTTCCACAGTTTGGCGACTGTGGCCATTGATGCTATGAACATTGGAGTACAGATGGCCCTTCTTTTCAATACATCTGTATCTTTGAAGTAAATATCCAGTAGTGCAACTGTAGGGTCATAGGGAAGCTCTATTTTTAATTTCTTAAGGAATCTCCACACTGTTTTCCAAAGTGGCTGCACCAACTTGCATTCCCACCAACAGTGTAGGAGGGTTCCCCTTTCTCCACATCCTCTCCAACACACGTCATTTACTGTCTTGTTAATTTTGGCCATTCTAACTGGTGTAAGGTGGTATCTCAATGTGGTTTTGATTTGAATCTCCCTGATGGCTAGTGATGATGAACATTTTTTCATGTGTTTGTTAGCCATTTGTATGTCTTCATTGGAGAAGTGTCTGTTCATGTCTTCTGCCCATTTTTTGACATGATTATCTGTTTTGTGTGTGTTGAGTTTGAGGAGTTCTTTATAGATCCTGGATATCAGCCCTTTGTATGTATTGTCATTTGCAAATATCTTCTCCCATTCTGTGGATTGCCTCTCTGTTTTGTTGACTATTTAAGGAGGGCTTTTAAATAGAAAATGAAAGCTCAATGGAATCTAAATTCAATAATGTCAAAACCTCAAACATGCAGAGAAATCAACAAATTTTTACATTTTTCCAATTACTGAACTTAATCCACAACTCATTATTAACTCTCTTGCCGCTTATGAGGTGAAAATGAGAGACATTTTAACTTGTGGTGAGCATGGCGTAACATCTAGGCTTGTGGAATCATTGTGTTGTACACCTGTAACTAATGTAACATTGGTTGTCAACTATATTTCAATTAAAAGAGAGGAGATGTAAGACTATCATCATAGAACCTGGGAGCCAGTAGCATTCATCATAATAGTCCTCCTCATTATCATCATTATCTAATTTTCAATTTATTTTGTATAGAAATTTTAAGTGAGAAAGGTGTGTTGTAACACTTCTCTTCTGGCAAGTGGAAAGGTGTGTTTTCTGGGGAATTCTAGCTGCTCACTTTCTCCCAGGAGAATTGCAGAATGCCTTTAATTACCTTGGTTCATTCATCATAATCCAGTATCTAATATGCAACTCTATGTGAAGAGAAACCTAATTTTATCCACATAATGAATATGCCTTCATCTTTCAAAAGCATGCCCACATTATCCACAGTTGATGAGTAATACATAAAACCTGAATATAAATCTATAAAACAGAAATCAAATTAGCATGTATTAGAGAGTATCCATGTACAAGAAATGGCTACTCACACCTGGTAGATAGAACCACATAGAGATCTAGACCACAATTGTAAGCCTTTAATGAACAGATAAACCAAACAGATTAACTGAATCAAATATCTAAAGTAATTAAGCTGAGAAATATATCCTGCCCAGCTCACAATAAATATGCTCTTGTCAGTGGAATAAAAATAATAATAACCAGTGACTAAGACTTTTTCTTTTTTACCCGGAGTTTGTGTTAACATCAGAAATGATATTGTCAATATACATGGAATCCATGTGTTAATAATTATCATCAAAAACTTACCATCAGCAAGAGTTACAACTTTTCTTATGTTTCTGTTGGCTTTCTTTTTATTGGATATGCGTTTTATAGATGTGTTAATTCAGTCATGCTTAAAATCTAGTTTTCTGGTTGGGTATCTATCTTCTGTTCAAGGTACTTTTGCATATCCCTATCTCTTGGCAATATATGCTTCTTGTTTTCAGTTTAACTCATAGAGGGAAACTTTAATTTCTCATTTTGTAATTCTTAGGGGGAGTGTCTCACTCTAATTTAACAGGTATGGCATGTTTGAATCTGGGGTTTTAGTCTGTATCTACCCTATTTCAGCCATTGGGATGTTGAAATATGGTATTAGCATAAAGTATGTGTGCATGTCTCTGTCCCAGATGGTTCTGAGCTCTCTGGGAGAGGAAACAAAAAATGATCTCATTTAGTTTTGAATTTCTACCATCAGTGACCCCACCTAATGCCCAATTTTAGGTATTGTGTGCTGTCTTTATTTGAATACCAATGCAGGAAGAGTGAGCATTCATTACTGAAGTGAGGAAAGTGTATATTTGGGGTAAAAACTAGAACGAAGGCAGAACTTCCAGAATGAGAATAAAGAGATTGATAGACCCTCACTGCAGTAGCAGAACAACAATTGAATGAACATTATGAATATTATTTTTTAAAAAATAGTATTTTAAGTCTTTGAAAGTGTCCTGTGAGGGAACAGCAAATGGAGAAATGTTCTTTAAGGAAAATATGCTAATCTCAGTAGTACCAGTGAGAATCTGCTCCCTCCTCTACTTCACACAGCTCCGTTTTATAGAAACCACTCTGGGCATTTTGTTCTGTGCAAGTGCAGCCAAGAAGACAGGTTTCTTCTCCTGCAAGCTCCAAGCCTAGACCTGTGCTTTCACTCTGGGAAGAGTAGAACACTGGTGTTCCTCATTTCTCCAGTTTTGTATTCTAGAAGCTCTACTCTAGAAAGGTTAGGCCAAGAGGGCCAGGACTCCTTCCTCAGACATGGAAGGCTAAGAATAAAAGGACCCAGGATGCTCTTAGAGTAGAAGTTCTACTCTAAGTTAGACAGGTCCAAAAGATCAGGGCTTGACATTCCTTCCATGCCCACTCATAGAATGAGTGTGTCACTTCAGGAAAAGAGACTCAATGCCTCCACTTCAGGTGCAGGGGCACAGGGATTCTGCCCAGGGAGAAGGCAAGCAATTTAACTGAAGAGTTCCAGGGCTCTGCCTGAGGGGGGATGGACTTCATTTGGAGCCCAGGGTAGAAATTAAGTATTTTCAAAAAATTTTTGATGGTTCAGTCCCTAAGAAAGAATATGCTTCAATTTTATTCTGAAATGACTTCTTATAAAAGTAATTATGTATATGTTCCCAACACTTTTTTGTTTTGAACATAAACTAGGTAATCATGTAATTATAAAATGTCATGCCTGAGCTGCCAACACACACACACACACACACACATACACACACACACACCCCCCACAATTTTAGTCCCTCCATTATTCAGCTTCACTAAGTTAAAAATCAATGAAAAAACAAGACAGGTTGCTTCCTCCTCTAATATATTACCAGTCAATCATGAAGTTGTTGTTTTAATAATTCTGCTTAGTCATTATCTCATGACAGATTAAAATGAAAGTATGAAAAGTAAAATATAGTACATTGGTTTGGACTTGAAAATGCTGCAACCTATCACCATAAATACCATGGTGTTTCTATAAAAATGAGTAGCAAAACCAGTGTTTTTCATGTAATCTAACACGTGAAAGGTCATAGCCCCTATAAATGTAACACTTGCGATGTAGAAGAGTTTGTGTTTTAGATACTAGGCTTTTTGCTATTGTTTTATTTAAACCTAATTCTCTGAACCAAAAGAGCAAGCAGATAGCTTCCAAAAGAGCTACTCGTTGTTCCCATTATTTCCTAAATCCTAAAGTAAAGTACTTTTGCCACTATTCTTTCCATTATCAATTTTAACAGTGGCATTTTAAGTGCTGTGATATACAGTGCAAAAGAAATTGCTTGAATTAAAATACCTGGAAATTTCACATCAAGGATAGATTTTAAAAGAAGAAGAATGTTCCATTATCAGAAGGTTATTTCCACATATTTCCACATGCCTATAAATTAATAGCTCCATGTTGCAACTAAAATAAAAGCACACTTAAAATGGCCCTCTCAGTTGTCCTTTTCTCCTTAAAGAAAGGTAATGAATAAATGCAGAAAAGTGCATGGATTGGAAGTATGGGCTGGAGGCAATGACTGGCAGGATGCTTCAAGTCTAAATCATACAGCTGCTTTGTGGCTAAGTCTCATAGCCTTCAACTCTCACCTCTGATTTTAGAACAAATGCAGTCATTAAACTTCACAGAGTCCTCAGCAGGACTCCAGGACCAGCATTCAGTCAGATAAACCAGCTGTGACCCCTTAAGTCAAAAATCACCATGGTGAAGCACCTTAACCAGATGAAACACACAAAATGTCATAAATCCCCTCAGCGATTAAAGTTTCTGGCTTTTTTTTTTTTTTTTTGAAATAAAATGAATTCAATGTGTTGGATTTTTTTTTATTAACATATAACGTATTATTAGCCCCAGGGGCACAGGTCTGCGAATCGTCAGGCTTACACACTTCACAGCACTCACCACAGCGCATACCCTCCCCAGTATCCATATAAAGTTTCTGGCTTTTTCTGAGGATGAATTAAACTCACACTATCACTGTACTTTCCACTTGTTAACTTTGAACCTGTTTTCGGCTGGGATGTGAATTGTGGCTTTGCTGCTCCAGCTTTCTTGTGAAGATGCAGAGAAATCAGTCTGCTTTTCACTGGCACAGTCTTTCTGAAAAAGGAATCTCTTTTTTTTTTTTTTAATTATTATTTTTATTATATTACTACTTTTTTTTTAATTTAAGCTTTATTTAAGCATATAATGTAACCCCACCACCCTCTCCCAACCCCTCTCCCCCCCACCCCCCTCAGTTTGTTTTATGACATTAAGAGTCTGTGGTATATATATACAATGGAATACTATGCAGCCATCAAAAGAAATGAAATCTTACCATTTGCGACGACATGGATGGAACTAAAGTGTATTATGCTTAGCGAAATAAGTCAACTGGAGAAAGACAACTATCACATGATCTCCCTGATATGAGGAAGTGGAGATGCAATGGGGGTGGGAGTTAAGGTGGTAGGAAAAGTAAAAATGAAACAAGATGGGATCGGGAGGGAGACAAACCAACTGAAAAAGGAATCTCTTAATTTAGCCATTCTGCTTCTTGGGATACGTTATAAAGTACTAATAATACAACTACAGGGATGTTCACTGCAGTACATTTATGAGAATGAAAAAATATACGTGAAATGTACATGGAAAACTGAAGTTTGGATCACTGTGCAAAGGATGCTTCCATTTTTCTAAACAATGTATGTAGACGCCTGAATAGAAAATTGGGAATAATGACATCAAGTGGTGAATACGCTTGGCTTTGGCATTATGGTTGACACCTTTTTTTCCTGCTTTCATATTTTCAGTTTTTAGAATAAGTATTACTTTGTAATTAGGTTGAATTTCAATTTTCAAATGATGACATTTCTTTATACAACGTTTCTTATTTTAAATCTGGTTCCAATTCATTAAAAAAGATAGTGATAGAGAAACCGTGTATGTCAATATGCGTTTTATTTTCATTGCTTTTTTTTTAAGATTTTATTTTTTAAATAATCTCTACACCTAATGTGGGGCTTGAACTCACAACCCCAAGATCAAGCGTTACATGCTCTAACAACTGAGCCAGGCAGGTGCCCCTATTTTTGATGTTTTTGTTTCACTGTTGTAACAATAGGACAAACATTTTAGACAGGCTCTTTAGTTTTGCCATAATGCATCCTTCTAGTTAGTATAAAACATTGGATTATCTATTTTTGACAAAATAAGTTCAAATCATATTTAAAATCTTAAAAATTAAAAAGGAAAATATTGCTTGCATTCTTAATACTCTCTAGGGGATAGTGTATATATATAATTTATAATATAAAATATGTATATATATACTTTATATTCTCTAGGGGATATAATATACATTTATGTTTTTAAATATATACTTTTTTTTGTATTCAGAGCCCTTCTATTAGTTCCATAGAAATCATCCATATACTATATTTACTTCTCAGTTTACATAACACTAAAAATCAAAATTTGCTATCTCTGTTAAATGATCACAGTAGAAATCCAGGTCCATCCTGTGATCATAAGTATATTTATTTGAATGAGTGATTTTTAAATGTGATTCAGTTATATCAAGAACAATAATATCTTCATTATGGGAACACAGGAAAATGTTTGAAAACCACCTAGGCTCCAGATATGTACTGTCAGATGTCTAATCTGTCGTGTTTATTCTCAAAAATTCCATATTCCAGGACTTCTGCTGACTTCCTGATATCAGGCTTTCGAATACTCTAATTGGGAGGGATATGCGCAAGTGCTGGGGGGAATGTAGAAAGTTCTCTTGGCCAGATGCTTCATATGCATAATTAATCAAGACTCTGCTGACATTGATCCAAAAGTATAAGCCAGCAGACATGGAGTCATAAAGAGATCCAGTGTCTGCGTTGATGTTAGAATATTTAGCTTCATAGGAGATGCCAAGGTAAGCTCCAAGCTTCAAGTATTGTGAAGAAGCCTTCAGATGAATCACATTGGGCTTGTTATTTACATAGGACTTAATGACAGACATGACAGATATAGCCAAATTCACCTGTGAAAAGTACAAGGTTAATAGAACAGCTGAGCTGAGAAAATACATCTGACAAATGGGAGAGCAGAAAGTATAGTTCATATTATTTGTCTTGCTCAAGACCACAGTTGCTATAATATCCTGTAGAAGTAAATTTTCTAGAAATAGGTTTTCAACAATTATAGTTTAAATGTTTTTTTTATATTATGGGTCAGTTATCTTTGTTTTGATAGTGTTTTTTTTTTAAATCAAGACTGCAACTTTATTGTCACAAAATAAAGCACAAAGAACAGGAGTTTGGAAACTAAAAATTTCCTTTCAAAACTGTACCATAATGTGTGATTGTGTTTACTATAGGACAAGTTAAATGGTATGGCTTAGTGGAACAAAGTGGCCATATCTTGTGAAGTGGCCTTGGATCTGTGTGGTTCAAGTTGATAATCACACCTCCATTTTATATAATTCAGAATGATAATTTTATTTAGAAAATAATAGGTGGTAGACAAATAGAGAAATAATTTCCACTTCAGCAACCTGCAGAGGAATCATGCAGCTTAACTTCAGAGCAGAAAATTCAGGCTGGAAGAACCAATTCAAAGATGTGGTAATAGGATGTTTAAATATGTTAGCCCTGTGTTGTCCCTTCATCTATTTCATAAGCACTGCATAATGTTTGGTCTCCTGTGGGGCCGCCTAAGACAGTGGTTTTCATTGGGACAGGTCATAAATACTGTCCTGCTGCTCTCTGCTTTACTGGGGTTGAGGATAATTGTGTGAAGCTTAAAAATATATTGGTAGCATGACCCCGTGCCCCCATGAGCTCAACATGAAAAGAAAGTCATGAACATAGAAAGTTTCCATTTTATTTGAGGGTCACAGAGGACAAAGAGAAACAACACAAAGCCCCTTGGCATATCAGATGATCTAAAACACGATTTGACAGAGCTGTGCCAAGGCGGCGGTGATGGTGAGATGCCAGAGAGCTAGCTCCCCTTTCCTCTTCCGTATGGCTGATGAGCACATGCAAACAAACTCTGCTCCTTTCCATTTGCTCTGAGGTGTATTTTAATGAAAAGTTGGGCAGGAGATTCGTCAGGTAGGCTCCTCTATTTTCTAAGTTAACCAGATCATCTTGTCATTTATAAATAAAGTAGTATTGGCATCACAGCCAAAATTACTTTAGCTGGTAAAGATAAATGGAAGCAGAAAAGCTCAGTTTGACTTCTTTCACCTGAAGAGAGTTAGGTCAAGCAGGTGACTGGAATCAAAGACTTAGTTCCCCAAGCGAAAAACTGTGAGCACAAGGTTCTATGGCTCCCTTTTAGATAATTCCAATATTATGGCATGCCTTATATTAAAAGGCAGGTCATAGAAATGGGGAACAAGTATGGCTACAAGAAAATTAAGATCAGAACCTTCCTTAAAATACGTGCAAGAAAATTGAACAGGTAAGAGTACACACAAGAATAAGCACTAACGGTAAGTAATGAAATAGCACGCTTAAATGAAATAGATAGCATTAGTCAGGAAAACAGACCAATCACAAATGGAGAAAATGAGCAGGTATTTTCACAAATGAGCTGTGTCATATTTACATGTCTAGTAAGTGTACTTATATTTGTATTATGACATGGGATGGGCTAAGAAGAGTATCCTAGATATCTTCTTAGCCCATTGCATGTCATAACAGAAAAGTATGTCTCCCATCTTGAAATCCTGATGTCCCATGATGTCTTCCATCTTGAAATCATGCATTCTCTGAGACTCTGAGTCATCTCTGAGACTTTTAAAGACTTCAGAGACTGTAATCTTCATTAAGTGGAATGCAGAATGAATTAAAACAAAAACAAATAGTAATGTGAGTGTTCAGAAATAAGTCTGTTCGTAGACCTTAGGATGAAATTGAGAACCTTGGGCAACTCAAAAATAATTTTAACAGGCAATTTTCCTGAACATATGTAATCATTTTAATACCATTAGAAAATATTTAGAATAACAAAGCATGAAATATTTTAAAAACAGTTCCACCATGTAATTTTTATAAACATTTTATTGACACTTAAAATATATATATGATATTATGGAATATTTTTAAAAACAATCTTTATTACTACAATTCAGTGAAACTTCAATTTTATGTATCTCTGTTCACTTAATAATATTTTTTGTAAACATGTAATCTTTTATCTTATTTCATTGAGTGAAACTGTTCAGAAGATCCAGAGTGGCCAAGACAATGTAAAATTAACCACTTTAATACTGAGTGTCCAACTGTTTCCCTTAACATTTTGGAGTAACTGTCTGATATTTTGAAATATGAATTAAATATATCTTTCCAGCATTCTGGCATCCTTGGATTTGCTTATTAAATGCCAGTTGTGCCCATTAGTTATGTGAAAAACAAAAGTATCTGCATTTTCAGATCATTTTATAAGTGGCAGTATGGGCAGATTGAGACTTATTGAACCACATAGATGATAAATGTTAAATTGATAGGACAATAAGCAGCAGATAGGTAGACAGGCAGACAGATGGTGCTTTAAATGGTTAAGTTAACCAAGGGCGCATTACTACTCCTTTTATCAGGAACATACTTTCTTGGTCATTTACAGCTGAAAAATTTCCCCTAGACTAAAAAAAAAATACAGATATATCATCTCACAAATTCAAGGGTCTAGAAAAATCATGTCCTACATAGGCCCTGAGAAATTGTATTTTAAGATTTTGTGTGCCAGCATTTTCATAGATACTTGGATATTATTTTTTTACTTTGCTAGAATAATGTGATATGCTTATCTATTTTGGAATTATCTATTGCTTTTTAACAGAAAAGGAGTGATATGTTAAGGAAAGTTATAGAGCTACTGAAGTAAAGAAAAAGAGAAAAGGGTATTTCCTGAAGGAAAGAGGAAAACTTCAATTTTCTCTTAATGAGAAATGAAAAGAATGAGGAGGGATGTAAATAACTTACAGAAGTCTGGAAAAGAAAAGGAGAAAGAAATTTAATCGGCTTTTACAGAAAAGGTGAGAGAGAGCCAGGAAGCTGGGGGAGAGAGAGAGGGAGGGAGGGGAAGGGAAGGGCAGGGAAAAAAAGAGAAGGGAAGAGAAGGGAAGGGAAGGGAAAGGGGTGCTGGGAAGGAGAGAGAGACTGGAAGGGAGGGAGGAGAGAGGGAGAGAGAGAACAAGCCAATTAAAAGAGATTGAAATTTCCAGAAAAGATGCAGTAGGCAATCAAAACTATACAAGAAGAAAAATGAGAACATGATAAAGATCATTGAATTTGTAGAATTGGAGTATAAAGAGCTTAGCTAATGGGGTCAGACAGTATGGGCCTTGCTATTACTTATCATCTATGGGATTTGAAGCTCAGGTTTATAATCTGGAGAATGGGTGTAGTAGTAACAACCTCATAAATTTGTTGAGAAATAGTTTCTCTGGTACCTAAAAAAGGGCTTAGCACTCCTATGCCTGGCACATAGGAGCCCTCAGGATGAGTAAGTTTTCTGCATGAAGAAATTAATATAGAATTTGTTGGCATTCCCTATCTATTGTACTCCAAAATAAAATATCTTGATTTGTATCTTGATCTGGATTTTAGTGGCATATGAACAAGGATTACCAAATCCCATAATTATGAGACAGATTAAAAGGATGACAGTATCAAGATAACACATAGTTTAAATTGCCTCAGATATAGTAAAGACATAGTTACAGTTACTTTCACTTAACTGAGTAACTAGGTTAAACTTCCTGAAAGCATAGTGCCCGTGTTCAAGGAAATGATAATATCTTGAAGGTTAATTCTAAAAGGGAATTTTACTGAAATCTTCCATTTCCTAGCAATCGCACACCCATGTAAAATGCATTACATGTGTTAAAACATCTTTGATTAACCCTCTGGTGGATCTGTAACCACTCAAAATGCCAACAAAAGCTGAAAGAAGAATCTAATAAACAAACCTGCGCAATGTTGAGAGATTTAGCAATGCCATTTTGCAATAGTGTAGAGAAAAATAATTTACAAATCATTAGAAAAAATCAACAAATGTAGCTCTGTTTTCAATTTTTTGAGGAACCTCCATGCTGTTTTCCAGTTGCAACAGAAGAATGGATAAAGAAGATGTGGTATATATATACAGTGGAGTACTATGCATCTGGTTGCAACCAGATGAATGGATAAAGAAGATGTGGTATATATATACAATGGAGTACTATGCAGCCATCAAAAGAAATGAAATCTTACCATTTGCGATGACATGGATGGAACTAGAGCGTATTATGCTTAGCGAAATAAGTCAACTGGAGAAAGACAACTATCACATGATCTCCCTGATATGAGGAAGTGGAGATGCAATGGGGGTGGGGGTTAAGGTGGTAGGAAAAGAAAAAATGAAACAAGATGGGATCGGGAGGGAGACAAACCAAAAGAGACTCTTAATGTCATAAAACAAACTGAGGGAGAGGGGTTGGGAGAGGGTGGTGGGGTTACATTATATGTTTAAATAAAAAAGCTTAAAAAAAAAAAAAGAAAGAAAAATCACCAAATGTTAACACATGGTTTATTTTTCTGTAGGCAAGTATATCTACCTACACCTATAGATAAATAATAGATAGTTTTTGTTTGTTTGCCAAACCAAACCATAGTTTGGTTTATTTGTGTGCTTACTGCATGTCCTGCTAGACTAAAATCTGAGAAGTCTGATTTTATAAAGGACAATGTTGATAACAGCACTAACATTTGGTTCCTGAATTTCCTCTCAATTGAGAAATCTGTTCAGTGATGATCTCAAGAAGCTCTTGCCTGGAAACGGCAATGGAATAAGATTCTACTACAGAGATGATGGGAAAGGCCAAAAAAATAAGAGGGCATGACTTACAAACACGGGCAGCTAGGAACTAGGGGCAGAGAAAAGAATGGAACCAAGAGCAGATGTTACGCCCTCAGAGAAAGATGATGGCATAAAACTCTAAACATTGCATCTAAGGTTTTTTGTATATATCATCCACTCTCTAAAAAGAACAAATTTAGCCTAGTGAACATTTTCTTAACTCTAAGAATATAAAATACAAATGGCTAAGGTTTTCCAAATTGTTCTGAAACTGAAGGTATAATGTGATTTAGAAACCCAGAGTTTACTGCAGCTCTCTCTAAATCCTGTCTGAATGTGAAGAAGAGACCCTACTGAGAATTGAGTTAATAGTTTCCTTGGCATTAATAACTTTTTCAGTTACACACCTTGTCCTTTATTTATGCCCTTGATGTATTAAATTAAAAAGATCGTGACATCAATGAAGCAATCTGAGAAACAGAGCATATTTTTACATTGACTTTTGGAAAATAATATGTCTTCCTTTAAAAAAAAAACTGGTGCATATTGTACTAATAATTTCTTTGCGTTATTTGTTTGAATAATTGGCTGTTCCACCGTCCTTCTCAGACAACCTGCATATGGTCATGAAAAGCCATCCCGAACATGAATTAAGCTGAATTTAAAATTCTTCGTTTCTTAAATAATATTATGGAATATGTCATTGTGGCTAAGAGCAGTGGTTCTTGAGCTAGACTCTGGATCATATCTCAGCTCTATTACTTACTGGCAAGTGTCTACACTTTCTTTGTATCACTTTCTTTCATCTGTATAATAGGAACTTTGCCATAGGTTTGTTGTGAGAATCAAAAGAGTTACACAGGTTCAGGGCTTGCCTGGCAATCAGTAAATGCTCAGAGTGTTAGTCATCAATAACCTCTAGTTGGTGTTGCCATCAAGTCTGCTTTACAGAGGCAAGTAACTAAGTAATGCCAAAATTATTTATTTCATTTAAAAATACGTCAGGGACGCCTGGGTGGCTCAGTTGGTTAAGCAGCTGCCTTCGGCTCAGGTCATGATCCCAGAGTCCTGGGATCGAGTCCCACATTGGGCTCCTTGCTCGGCAGGGAGCCTGCTTCTCCCTCTGCCTCTGCCTGCCACTCTGCCTGTGCTCACTCGCTCTCTCTCCCTCTCTCTTTGACAAATAAATAAATAAAATCTTTAAAAAAAAAAAAAAGTAAACCTTTAAAAAAAATAAAAATAAAAATACGTCAAACATCAACTTAAAAATATATCTTTTTTTTACTGCTATAAAGTCAAAATTCAGTTGTTGATATGATTACATGAATTTAACATTCTATGTGATGAATTTCCCTCTGACCTCACACTCTGAAAGATTGCAAATTCTTTTTTTTCCCAACAAAATCCCATCTAATATGCGCATCGTGACACTCTCTGTTGACTTTATGTGCTTTGTTTTGTAAATATTCCAAAGGAAAGCAAATAATGTCCACTGCTTTGTTTTGTTTTGTTTTTTTTTCAAAACCTTTAGGCAAGTATGCTTTGTAATAGTAAACATTTTCATCCCGTTTTTAACAATTTCTTTTCTTTGAGTTTTCACTTTCTTTTGTAAACAATTGCTTGGCTGCCTTAACTGTGTATCTATGAGATGTGATTAGGAAGTGTAAGAAAAAAAAAAAAAAAAGAAAAAAAAGCAGCCCTTCCGAAATAAGCCCTCTTAAAAGCCACGTAACCCTGATTATGGGGTTAAATACTTTAATATTTTCCCCAAGATAAAGTATTAGCTATTTTCCTCAGAATAACAACAAAAATAAAAGTGGTGGTGGTGGTGATGATGATGGTGACAGAAACACCAGTTACTGGTTATGGAATAAATATGTACCGTTATGGGTATATTACTCAAATTATCTTGATTCTTTCAAATATCCTGTATCTTATAAGGTAAGAAAGGTGAAAAGATGAAACTCTGATTATAAATGGTTAACTTAAAACTGTAAAATTACATAGATATCAGGTTGATTAGGGACAAAATCAGTTTTTATACCCAAAGTTATCTTCAATCCAGCGTGCTAAATGCATGTTAGAAAATTAAGAAACATTGTAGCAATGTGGTTGGAAACAGTCTTTATAATTTGCATTACCTGGGTTTTAATATAAGTCCCAGCTTTACTACTTTGTACCTTAAATTATAAATGGAAACATTATGATAGAAACTATCAATGTTTATTATCTAGGATTTTTCTTTTTGATTGTAAATGTAGCTACCCATGTAGAATAAGTTTAGTCCAAGTGAGGAATTCATTAGAAGGCTTATTGAAAGGAACTTGAGGGCTGAAGATAAACAAATGGCCAATTTGTAGTAGATGCTCATTGTCACTAATCCTTAGGGAAATACAAATCAAAATACAATGAGATTCTACCTTGAACCTACTGAAATGGCTATATATATATATATATATATATATATATATATATATATATAAAACATTGACAAGGATGTGGAGAAATTGGATAATTTGGTGCAGTTGGTGGAAATGCAAAATAATATAGCCACTTGGAAAACAGTATAAATTCTATAAAAATAGAATTATCATAAGGATCAGCGATCCTGCTTCTGGGTATATAGCTAAATGAATTGAAAAGGAGATCTTAAAGAGATACTTGCATACCCATGTTCATTGCAGCATTATTCACAATAGCTAAGAAGGGGGAGGTAAACCAAATGTCCATCAGCAGACGAATGAATAAAGAAAATATAGTGCATAAAAGTAATGGAAAGCTATAAGCATATAGAAAACAAATACCAAAATGACAATAGTAACTTTTTTTCTTATCAGTAATTACTGTAAATGTAAATGGATTAAACTCTCCAAGCAAAAGAAAGAGATAGAAGAGATTTAAAACAAAAACAAAAACATGATTCAACTATACACTGTCTATAAGAGACTCAGATTAGGGATGCCTGGGTGGCTCAGTTGGTTAAGCAGCTGCCTTCGGCTCAGGTCATGATCCCAGCGTCCTGAGATCGAGTCCCACATCGGGCTCCTTGCTCGGCAGGGAGTCTGCTTCTCCCTCTGCCTCCACCTGCCTCTCTGTCTACCTGTGCTCATTCACTCTCTCTCCCTCTCTCTCTGACAAATAAATAAAATCTTTAAAAAAAAAGAGAGAGACTCAGATTATATCTAAGGAGATGGATGGTTTGAACATGAAAGGATAAAAGAAGATATTCCATGCAAAGAACAATGAAAAGAAGGCATTGATGCTAAACTAAGATCAAACAAAATAGACCAATTATTGGGAGAGATTGAAAAGAGAAAGATAGAGCTCCAGGGAAGGTGGATATAATCTCTTACAAAAGAGGAAACAGACGGGTAGAGATTTAGAGCTGGTTGTGCTGAAGCAGCTGCTTCATTCCTATAACTTCTCTTTCTCCACTTAGCTTTCCACCAGCCCACATCTTCCTCCTACCAGTAGTCAACATGTGTTTGATAGGGATGGAGGTGGGTGGAGAAACTAATCTTGAGACCAAATAAAAATCTAAGTAAGATGGCAAATCTTTATGGGAGAAGAAGGAACCTACATGCCTGCCAAAGGTGAGTACAGATCTAAAAGGGAGCTGAGCTCTATATTTCCTGTACACTCTGGCCCACCCTCTTGCACCACATTTTGACCACTTAAACGCCTCTCAGGGAATCAGCCACATATGTCCCTACCTCACACCCCCACAGGCATCAAAAGAAACTGGATGGACAAATTAAGTTACTTAAGAGCAACTCAAAGCAGCATCCTGGAATGGACATAAATATTCAAAGCCGAACTTATTTTTTATTCAAAAAGGAGACACTTCTTTTAAAAGATATTACTAGCAAATAAAGACTCCTAAGAGCACCATATGGCAACTGGAACTACTGCCCTTGTTCTAGTACCAAAGACAAATATAATTCAAAGGGCCATCCAACTCTCCAAAACATTTACTTTGACTCTGATGATCCTAAAATATTAGATAGTTCCAGTGAATCCTTTATTCAGCACTGAAGAAGCCCTCATAATGGCCTGGTCTAAACTGCATCAGGAGAGGATTAGGCTAAAACAGCAGAAGCTTGTTGGACTGTAACTGCCCAGTGAAGCAGCCTGATGCATCTTTTGATATTCCAAGAAAAGCCAAGAACTCAATATGAAGAGAAGAACATCGGCTCAAAATCAAGCAAACATTGAGCAAAGCAAGCAGCTTTTTCAAAAGGATCTGTGGCCTGGCTGTCACCCATAGAAGGCTGCAGGTGCTAGAGGGTGAGAGAAATGCCCTGGCAGCTGGAGGGCTGGTGGTACGGATTCTTTTCTTTTAAAAGCCCTCTCACCTCCTACAGTGACAGATTTCCAGTAATTTCTTTCCGGATCAGGGTTCAGATTGGCAAGATTCAAATCTGACCTCAAAGGAAACTAGTTGTATGACCTTGAACAAGTCATTCACCTTATCTGCCTCAGTGTTCTCATATGTAAAATTGGGATCATGACCTCATTATGATTATTATGTGATAATGCAATGCATGTAAAAAAAGTGATGCATGTCATGTTGTCCTTCATAAATGTTACTTATTACTATTTTAGTAATATTGAAGATGTGAGGTGAGGTGAAGAGCTAAGGTCAGTCATGCAAGGTAGGGTTTCATTAGTAGCTGTTTCATTTTTAGCCAATTTCCTAACTTTCCCTGACCTTCAGCTTCCTTATAAATTAAATGGGGACTAATATTTATTCTTAAGAATTGTTGTAAACAGGGACACCTGGGTGGCTCAGTTGGTTAAGCCACTGTCTTTGGCTCAGCTCATGCTCCCAGGGTCCTGGGATCAAGTCCCACATCAGGCTCCTTGCTCTACAGGGATCTTCCTTCTCTCTCCACCTTTGCCTGCCACTCTGCCTGCTTTTGCGCCTGTTCCCTCTCTCTCTGACAAATAAATAAATAAATAAAATCTTAAAAAACAAAAGAATTGTTGTAAACAATAATTGTGATAGTATTCATAGGCTTTTGACAGAGAGTATGGTTTATGTTATTATTTATGTTTATTATTTATTATTATTAATAATTAAATATAATTATTTTATAATTATATTTAATGAATAGAATTTATTTATATTTATATATATTTATATAATATATATTTTAATATATTAAATATATATTAAATGTATAAATATATAAATATATATTAAATATATATTAATATATGTTATATATGTTATATATAATATTTATGTTTATTTAATATATAAATATATATAATATATATTATGTATAATATATATGTATGTAATATATATGTAATATGATATATAAATATATTATATATTTATGTATTAAATAAACATAAATATATATTATGATTATATTATATTAATTATATTATAATAAATATAATAATTCAATATAATTATTTATTATTATTATGTATGTTTATGCTATTATTATGGTTTATGTTACTAAATGTTATTAAAAGTTTTAAAAAATAGGTCTACTTGTGCATTTTGGTTTTGTCTTTATGAAGGTATGTTTGTCAAGAAGAATAATAAAATTTATTTTAATAGTTAAATGATTTGTAACTTTAAGATACTTAGACATCTGAATATTTAGTCTTAACCTAAGCCTTCTAAAATTGGTGAGCAGGTCTCCCATCCAAGTACTAACCAGGTGATGGGTATTAGAGAGGGCCCTTGTTATGATGAGCACTGTGTGGTGTATGTAGCTGATGAATCACTGAATTCTCCTGAAATCAATATTGCACAATATATTAACTAACTGGGATTCAAATAAAAAAAATTTTTTAGGGACGTCTGGGTGGCTCAGTTGGTCAAGCAGCTGCCTTAGGCTCAGGTCATGATCCCAGCGTCCTGGGATCCAGTCCCACATTGGGCTTTTTGCTCGGCAGGGAGCCTGCTTCTCCCTTTGCCTCTGCCTACCACTCTGTCTGCCTGAGCTTGTGCTCTCTCTCTCTCTTTCTAATAAATAAATAAGTAAAATCTTAAAAAAATTTTTTTTTTAATTGCAAAAAAATAAAACTTGTGGGCAAGTGAGGGTGTTGACTAAAATGATTTTGCTAATTTGAAAGTAATATTTAAATGTTGGCTGTTAAGAAAGATATTTACCCAGATCAATGGTTGTCAACATTTACTGTACATTAAATCCACTGGGGAGGGGCGCCTGGGTGGCTCAGTGGGTTTAAAGCTTCTGCCTTCGGCTCAGGTCATGATCTCAGGGTCCTGGGATCGAGCCCCGCATTGGGCTCTCTGCTCAGCAGGGAGCCTGCTTCCCCCTCTCTCTCTGCCTGCCTCTCTGCCTACTTGTGATCTCTGTCTGTCAAATAAACAAATAAATAATCTTTAAAAAATAAAAAAAATAAATAAATCCACTGGGGAGCTTTAAAAAATAATACCAATGCGTGAGCCTTACCTTTCTCATCTCTCTGGATTGTAATTTTATGGCTTCAGCACATATTCTGGGATTTGGTATTTCTGTTTTAACTCTCCAGGTAATTGATTTTTGAATCCAGGATTATGAATTTTTGGATTAGACATCAAGCATTAGACAAATGTTGTGAGTTTACATCAAAGTCACCTGAAAAGCAGGGTATTAAAACACATATTGCATGACCCCCCAGAGGGTTCTGTTCACTAGGTATGAGGGGGGCCCAAGAAGTCACATTTCTAAAATGTTCCCAAGTGTGTTAACACAGGATTGGGGACCATAATTTGAAGAGCACAGAACTGAGTCAATAATGCTTAAATTTTTGAAGTGATAGGACATTTAAAAAAATCGTGGAAGTTATTGACATTCCCTACTCCCCAAAATGTATATACATTCAAAATATTACTTACAATTTCACAGATTTCACAGATTTACTGAAGGTCGCCTGTTGAACTTCTAGGAGTTCAAACATTTGAGTTTATAACCTTTGATCCAAACAATTCTTGATATTATCATCTATTCTTTTAGCATAAAGATCCAATGTCAAAATTATTCTTTAGGAAATAATGCATTTTATTGTGAGTCAAAAATTAAACATTTAGATAACATTAAATAAGTTATATTGAAAACTAATGTAACTTTTGAGATACACAAAATATTATCAAAATCTTGGATTAAAACTATCAGATAAAAAAACTATCAGATGATAGTTTTATTTTTTACATATATATTTTGTCTATATTACTATGTGAATTAAACTTAATCTTTTGATAAGTAAATTGTAACTAATAAGTAATAAGTAAATGATAACTATCTGGGGCTTTTCTTTAACCAAACCCTGAACACTTTAGATACCCTTAAAGCATTCAATTTTATATTTGGATATTTTATTTACTTTTGATTTAATAACATTTGTTGAGAGTTTGTTAGTTGAAGGTACTCTACTTGGTGCTGGGATATCACAGTTAATTAAAAATAGACATTGTTAAAAAAAATAGACATTGTGGTGAGCACTGTATATTGTGTAAGACTGATGAATCACCCACCTGTACCCCTGAAACAAATAACACAAATTATATGTTAATAATAATAAAAAATGTAAATAAAAATAGGCATTATTCTGGCCATCAGGAGGGAATTTAATTTGTAATGATTTCTGGCATAAAATGGCTTTTTGCATCTCCAAACTCTTGTCACTCTCTTCAGTGTGTTTTTAAACCTGTGCTATTAGCATAAACTTAATCTCTTAAAGAATAATTTTAAAAAATCTTGCCTAATACTATATATTTTGATGTTAGTGGTAAGTAAATTTTGAACAAGTTAGTAACAGACAGTAACTATTCAGTACAGAAGGCACACATGATACAAATAGAGATCATAAATGCTTGCAATATATTTGGACACCAGTGCTTCAAGAATGCTATGTTGAATTCTATGCTGAGAAATATATTTTATTTTATGAAATCTAATTTATAGTTATTGAAATATATTCAGCAAAGGCATTGCAAATACAATGTGGTAATAGATTTCAAGATAATTTGATATATATGGAGTCTCAGTACCAGGTTTTGGTATGTTCAGCAAAATGTAATTGCATAGTTAAAGAAATGCACCTGCTGAGGTAGTGTTAATTACATAGCTATGTTCTGCATGTCATTGCTACCTTTGCTTCATAGAGCTACAGAAATTGCTACTTTTGAGCTTGATAAATTTTGCTTTGTTCGTTTAGTTTTTAATTTCTAACAGTGCCTTAGTTCCAGTATTACAAATCATTGTTGCCTGCTATATCCATAGTCTTTTTATTATATTAAGTTTTTTTATTGAAGTATAGTTGACATACAATGTTACATTTATTTTGGGTGTACAATGTGGTGGTTTGACACTGTACATGTTTTTAACCTGAGGAGGCACAAAGGACTCATTTCACGTCAGCTTTCATATATTGTATTAGTTGAACTTGATTGAGTTTTTCAAAGGCAAACTGAAGATCATAATAAACATTATCAGAAATGCCAATATTAGGTTAAAGTCTTTGTTTTCATTTTAATCATTGCTGCTCTCCTGTCGTTATGTAAAATGGATTGACAATTTACTTTCTGCACCTGGAAGAATGCCTAGAATATAGTAGGGTCACACATTCTCATTTAAATTTTTAAAACTTTTACTTAAAATTATTTAAAAATCAAGACAATTTTTTATTAGGATATAGAATGGATGAATGAGGGCATACTTTAAGGACAAATAAAAATTAAAAATGAAGCCTAAGGGATTTTCCTCCCCTTCATTTCCTCAGAGTTTTTGCCTTAGAAAACTTGTATTTTCTCCTCTCTTTGAAATGTATAGAAATCCTTTTGAAAACCAGACAGATCTTTTGTCTGGTGGGTGTTTGTCAGCTTCACAACCCCAGCATAACTTTCTCAAAACCCCAGCATAACTTTCTCAAAGACCCAAGTGTGAGTGTCATGTCTATGAAATGTAAGCGTCTGGAAGATAGTGCCTCTGACTCTGTTTCTGGGACGGGTAGGAGGCTCACTTTGTGGGCACCTTTTGTCAAGTTGCAGAACCACCTCTTGTCATAATGATAAAGAAGTTTGCTTCTCCTCTGGATGAAGCCAATGAGGTATACAGCTGGTTACCCCAATTACCGGGTAAATTTAGAAAGAAGCATGCATGACAAATGCTGCCATCAGTTCCTCTTACTTGAGGATTAGTTATTGTTTATCTTGAAAGCATGTGAGTTATGTTAGTAGGTTATATCTCCTTGACATATAAGAAATATAAGGTTTCTTTTTTGTCTTAGTGTCTCTTAACAGATTGTCTTTGATGTGCCTCATACTCTGGCTTAACACATATTCAATAATAAAGGTGTTTTATTTCTCTACTACCTTTATAGAAAAGATTTCTGGTTTGGGAGATGATTTTTAGTTATTTTTGCCAACTGTTAGTACAAGCAGGTGTATCACCCTTGATATTTATAACATAAAGGTTATAGAAAAAAGTCCTATTCACAACACTTCTGATACTTCAATGAGCTGAAGAACATGATGTGGGCCTTCTTGATTAAGATGACAGTTAAACTCCTGCACACAACACAGAAGAATTTTCCCATAACCAAGAACTTGATTCATATATTTCTTCAACAGCAGGCTACTTTAAGACATACATTAATTCCAGATTTTCTGGTCAATGTCTTAAAAGCTTAACTTTGTAATTTCCCTACAGTGCTTTTTTGAACTAGATGAACCGTGTCGGTAAACCAAAATAAAATAAAAGAAAATAATAAAATAAAATGATATACAAATGAAAGGACTCCTGGGAACATCCTTCCAGCCATCTTTCAAACACTGCCACTTCACTGTCTTCGAGTTCTAATTAATCCAGAATTTTTGGTCATTTAAGAACATGCTTCATGTTCCCACCTTTGTACTTTATCATATTCTCTCTCCTCAACCGGTTGTCCTTTCATCTCCAGATGTTACAGTAATATCCATCAGTATTTATACCTTTATTACACAATGTTTTCATCTGTTCGGATGTGCATGCACTTCATATTCCATATGATACTATCAGTCCTTGTGGGAAAAGACCATGATATGTTTCCCTTTGTCTCCTTCAGGAAACAAGAGGGGAACAATGGACTGGAATACTTTTGCATTGATGGCCAGGTGCATTGTATGTAAGTAATGCCTCAGATGATACCACTTTACATTTTTCTAACTCCAGATGTGAGAAAAAAAATCACGATGCTATAATCATTTTTATTTCACATGTACATATTCATATATACAAGCCATTTCTTACCAGAGTTGTGGATACCTTGCAAATTTTCTATTATACCTCAGAACTTTGTAGTAGGGAGTGACATAGTTTCATTTACTATGATTAGTGTCATGCATATTTCACTGAGATCATGACAGATCTAATAACAAAACAACAATTCTGAAATTACTATAAATTATAAAGATCAATTTTTAATATAAGTCAAATGAAAAGTGGAAACCTATGGTTTTGTCTCCCAGACACTGGAAACAAGTGGGAGGAGCTATAATATCATATTTTATTGATTGGCAGGAGTGTTTTTTTTATTTGGTTAGTAAGTATACCCTTTTTTATTATTTTAAACAAGAAAAGTCAATGATTAATATATAAAGATGCTGCTCCAAAAGCTTTTTCAGAGTGTAGAGGTCTCTGTTATTAAGAGAACTTTTCAAATTGTTGAATGAGCAAATTTCTGAAAATAATGCCTAAAAGCGAGTGTCTTTCAGATATTTGTCCAAGAATATGGAATTTAGGCTTATACCACTGGCAAAAAATACCATAAACCTTTTTTGAAAACCTCCATATTTTCAATAGAAAAGAAGGATAAATGAAGTAGTTTAATAGCAAATGGGAAACTATATTTTAATAAACCATTAGAAATATGAGAAATCAACATGTTAGGGCTAAAAGTGTTTTGATTTTCCAAAAAGCATTGGAAGGTTTCTGGGGAAACATAGTAATCTAAGTAGACACGTGAATATTTGATTCTCCACTCTGCTCCCACCCCAGAATCATCCTCCAAAGGAAATGACCTACTAAATTTTAAAATAGGAGAAACTCTGCGCTAGCTATGGAAATTGACAAAGATACCAAAATAATATAACTTCAATAATGTTTTGGTAGCTAGAAAGGCAGGAAAGACTAGATTGAGTCTGAAACCCCTGGGTTGCATTCTTTTTGCTAGAATTTACTTCTGAGGATCCTAGACCAGCAAATGTACTTCATGTTATAGTAAGCAAGGCCTAGAGGCTGAATGGTCTGTGAGTTCCATTTGAAGCTACATCTAGGCTTTGAGAAGTAATATAATCTGAGGATGATATTGGTGGTAAAGCATAACTGCCAAAAGCAAAAGCTCTTATGTGCTTAGGTCAGGTGCTTAATTTTTACTTGCAACCAGCAGAGTTCTATCTGATGGAGTTGGTTCTGCTAGTCAGATGTCTAAGAGCAGTGAGGAAAGAAAGTAGCTGTGATGCTGTAGATCAAAAGATGTCATAATAAAGGAAATACAGCTCTCCATTGATGAGAAGATTGGAATTGATGTTCAGTAATATTAGATAGGAAACTTTAATAGCAGTTTTAACAGTGTAGATAAATAAGATCTATTTCTGACCTATGTCAAAACTGTCAATCTGGGAGATTCAACTGAAAAATTATTATAAAGAGTAAGAAAGTTTAATAAGATCACATAATAAAATATACAAAAATATATAGGTTTGTGTAAATACATAGTAACTAATAATTTTCCCAGCTTTGTTGAGGTATAATTGACATAGGACATTGTGTAAGTTTAAGGTGTACAGTGTGATAATCTGATATATATTGCAAAATTATTACAATAGGACTAATTAACCCCTCTCTCACTTCATGTAGTTATCATTTATTTTTGGAGTGAAGATATTTAATATCTGATATATATTGCAAAATTATTACAATAGGACTAATTAACCCCTCTCTCACTTCATGTAGTTATCATTTATTTTTGGAGTGAAGATATTTAATATCTACTGTGTTAGCAGCCTTTAAGTTTATGATACAGTATTGTTAACTATATCACCATGTTGTACATTAGAGTCCCAGAACTCATTCTTTTTATAACTGGAACTTTATAAACTTTGACCAACATTCTCTCATTTCCCACAGTCCTGGCCTGTACAAAATGCCATTCTACTTCTATTTCTATGAATTTGGCTTTTTTAGATACTGTGTAAGTGAGAGCATACAGTATTTGTCTTTCTATGATTTATTTCATTTAAGGTAATGTCCTGAAGGTCATCTCTGTTGTCACATATGTCAAGCATTCTTGTGGCTGAGTAATATTCCATTGTATATGTTATGCATCTATCTATCTATCTATCCATCCATCCATCTATCTATTTGTCTATCTTTATCCATTCATCTCTAGATGGATACGTAGTCTGTTTCCATTACCTTGGCTGTTGTGAACAATGTTGCAATGAACATGGCCAGTGTGGATACCTTTTTAACGTAATGAATTCATTTCCCTTAAGTATATTCCCCTAAGTGGGATAGTTCATCAAATGGTAGTTCTACTTGTAATTTTTTGAGGAATTTTCACCTCCACACTATATTCTATCGTGGCTATACCAATTGACATTCCTATCGACAGTGCAGAAGGGTTCTCTTTCCTCCACCTCCTCTGCAACACTTATCTCTTGTCTTTTTGATGAATACCATTCTAAGAGGTATAAAGTAATATCCTGTGGTCTTGGTTTATGTTTCCCAGATGATTAGTGATGTGGAGCATCTTTTCTTCTATCTATTGACCACTTGCATGTCATCTCTGGAAAAATGTCTGTTCAGTTTCTCTGCCTATTTTTTAATTGATTGTTTGCTTTTTGCTATTGAGTTGTAGAAGTTCCTTATATATTTTGGATATTAACTTCCTGTCAGATAGATGGATATTTTCTCCCATTCCTTAGGTTGCCTCTCGTATACAGTCAAACTTATAGTTGACAAGGGAGCCAAAATTACTCAGTGAGGAAAGAATAGTCTTTCAAAAAATGATATAGGATAGACTGAATAATCATATGCAAAGGATTGAAATTAAATCCCTGTCTTATACCACTCAAAGAAAAAAAAAAAAGACTCAAAATGAATTGAAGACTTAAAGATAAAAACCTGAAACCATAAAATTCCTAGAGAGAGAAAAACAGGGAAAAGCCTTCTTGACATTGGTCTTGGCAACAGCTTTTTGGTTGTTAATCCAAAAAAAAAAAAAAAAAAAAAAAACTAAAGCAAAATAGCCAAGTGGTACTAAATCAAACTAAAAATCTCCCGCACAGCCAAAGAAACAATCAACTAGATAATTTAATGAAAAAAAATTCCAAGAAATTGGTTAAGACCTATATAAAGTTCTTAGCAAAATGATCATTAAACAAGGGAAGATGAATAAATGGAAACACAATAATTTCATGACATGGTGTGAAATGGCCATAACATGGGGTAACACCCAGGAATATCCACAAACTTTGGAAATAGTCTTGTTGCGGAACCTGGACTGGATCTCCTGATGGAGAAACCAAGTGGCACTCGAAGATCTTGGAGGATAGAAGGTTTATTGCCTGCATTAGCAGTCGGCTCAAAGGAGAGTGATCTCCTAAGGTCTGAGCCCCAAGCACAAACAAAGGGGTAGTTTATACACTTTTACTTCCCTATCTGTGGCATATTTGTGCCTAGCCCGAAATGGCTCTGGGACCCGGATTGAGATTCCCCAGTTAGATTGGGCAACCACCTTAGAACACAGATTTCCCTTATCAGTCTGGTTTTGATTTATTATTAAATAAAGCATAAGGTGACAATATCAGTTATCCAGGGGACCTAAAAAATAGATGGTTTCATAGGGAAAACACAAGGTTTCATAAAAAAAATTTAAAAATACAAGGTTTCATAGGGAAATAAAGTGCTTATCTCCAGCAACATTAATGAGTATTGGAATATATGTGAAAGCCACATGCAGAAAAATGAAATTGAACAATTCCTTACACCACACATGAAAACAGACTCAAAATGGATGAAGGACCTCAACGTGAGAAAGGAATCCATCAAAATCCTTGAGGAGAACACAGGCAGCAAACTCTTCGACCTCAGCCGCAGCAACTTCTTCCTAGGAACAACGCCAAAGGCAAGGGAAGCAAGGGAAAAAATGAACTATTGGGACTTCATCAAGATCAAAAGCTTTTGCACAGCAAAGGAAACAGTCAACAAAACCAAAAGACAACTGACAGAGTGGGAGAAGATATTTGCAAACGACATATCAGATAAAGGGCTAGTATCCAAAATCTACAAAGAGCTTAGCAAACTCAACACCCAAAGAACAAATAATCCAATCAAGAAATGGGCAGAGGACATGAACAGACATTTCTGCAAAGAAGACATCCAGATGGCCAACAGACACATGAAAAAGTGCTCCACATCACTGGGCATCAGGGAAATACAAATCAAAACCACAATGAGATACCACCTCACACCAGTCAGAATGGCTAAAATGAACAAGTCAGGAAATGACAGATGCTGGCGAGGATGTGGAGAAAGGGGAACCCTCCTACACTATTGGTGGTGCAATGCAAGCTGGTGCAACCACTCTGGAAAACAGCATGGAGGTTCCTCAAAAAATTGAAAATAGAGCTACCTTATGACCCAGCAATTGCACTACTGGGTATTTACCCTAAAGATACAAACGTAGTGATCCAAAGGGGCACGTGTACCCAAATGTTTATAGCAACAATGTCCATAATAGCCAAGTTATGGAAAGAACCTAGATGTCCATCAACAGATGAATAGATAAAGAAGAAGTGGTATATATATACAATGGAATACTATGCAGCCATCAAAAGAAATGAAATCTTACCATTTGTGACGACATGGATGGAACTAGAGTGTATTATGCTTAGCGAAATAAGTCAACTGAAGAAAGACAACTATCACATGATCTCCCTGATATGAGGAAGTGGAGATGCAACGGGGGTGGGAGTTAAGGTGGTAGGAAAAGTAAAAATGAAAGAAGATGGGATTGGGAGGGAGACAAACCAAAAGAGACTCTTAATGTCATAAAACAAACTGAGGGGGTGGGGGGGAGAGGGGTTGGGAGAGGATGGTGGTGTTACATTATATGTTTAAATAAAGCTTAAATTAAAAAAAATAATAATACATGTGAAACTATAAAAGCCATACTCTGTAATCACAGTGATTACAAACTTCAGCATACAGTGAAAAATTTCTTCTATCTTCCCACCCACTCCCCTTCATGTGTCAGTTCCTTTAATAAAGGTTTAGCTTCCACATACATTCCCAAACATTAAATATCATTGGGAAAATATTTTAACTAGTACCTAATTGACCTCAATTTAGTCCAAGTATGTCAGGAAAAAGGAACGACTTGTCATTGGCAGACTTCACTATGAATAATTCTTTCAAATCTGAACCAACCAAACGGAAAAATCAAAATTCTAGGGTTGAAATGAATGTAATTTTTAAAATGTGGGTTTTTTTTTCCACTCTGGAACACTCTCAGGTTTTCATAATTAGCTATATTTTAAGGAAAATAATTTTCAATCTAATATGGTCAATGCGTAGATATTTTGATCACATAAATAATAAATACCCTTTAAAAAAATCCTTAGTATCTCATTTTGGATCCTGCTAAGTTTTGTATTTTAAGAGACCAAATTCAAATTAAGTACAGTAATCATATGACCCACCTGAGAAGATATGAATGTTTATGACAGCTTGTGCCAATGAAATAGCACTGAAGTTTCAGTCAATAAGTAACAATAATTCAGATTATTCAACATATATATATTCTATAAAATAGTATGTAAAATAAATGAAATTTATTTTACATACTATTGTATGTATATGGGACTCATTCATCTTTTTTTTCCCCCAATAAACACCTGATTTGATCACCTTAGATGTATCTAGACAGAAATTATGACACAAACTTATTTAAACAGGAAGAAGGACTGTTTCTTATCTCACATAATACAGTACCTGAGGTAAGATTAGTACAGGATGGATTTATTTGAGGACTCAAAGACACTGTTGAAAACCTGATTTTTATCCTGAATTGTCAGATGGAGTTTCATCCTCACAAAGTATGGAAGTTCTTCACAAGATGGACACAACATTATTCTAAAGAAGCTGTTTCATTCTGTATGTCTGATTTTAGGTGTGAGTGAATTATTCACCAAATACCTCCCATCCATCATAGAATTTTCTCATGAATTATTAGCCAAAGTTTCATCATATGCCACCTTTAAACATGATTCAATTCAGAAGCTAATTCAAGATTAGGATTTAGCCTTCATGAGGGAATAGAGTCAACTTCATTTCAACTGAGTTTCTATTAAAAAAGAAAAAGAAAATATTTAAATAAAAAGTAGTATGGCTTCACCTAGGGCAATTCATAACATTTTCAATATAATATCCATTATTAATATCATATAAAAATCATTAACTTTAATTTCCTCTGAAGAATTAAAGAAATTAAAAGAATTCTGACATGGGAGCCAAAAGATTTCATCTAGGATCTGCCATTCTTCAGTCGTATAACCTTTGATAAGTTTTTAATCTTCTTGAAACTTGATTTACATATTTGTAAAACGAGAATAGAATTAATAGCCTTGTATACCCTTTAGATACTGAGGATAGAACAGATAATGTATTTCAATGCACTTTATAAATTATAATGTGTTGTATAAACCAGAATTATAATTATTATTTAAGCTTTACTCATCAGCATATCAGTTTTCATTCCCAGTGGAGAAACAAGTTGGCAACGGAAAGTTAATGAAAAGTAGGCTATTCAACAGAATGTATTCAGGCAGTAGAAAATCATAGAAATTTTCTTCTTTTCACTTCTCCAGTTGCATTGATTTCAGGCCTTGCTTGTTTTAATCATATATGCATGCTTAACAATAGTCTTTGTTGTTGTTTGTGGTTATTGCCAGTAAAGACACAGACACAGATGAAAGAAGAGCAAAAGTACAAAAATGTGTAAGCATTGTGCTATGTGCATTCTGTGTCCATTAAGAGTATGGATAGATTAGTAACACTCAACCCTGACTTCAGAGAAATTTTGTAGTGTAGTGGAAGAGATAACGGTGGACACATTATGAAACCCTACGAGTATAGAAGTTAAACACATGGAGTCAGAAAGATTTGGATTCATGTCTCAGCTGTGGCAAAGACTGTCTTTTTTACTTTGGGCAATGTATTTCACATTTCTAAGCTTCAAGAATCTTTTTAATATACCACATGCTGTTCCCAGATTTGATTATTCTTTATTCAAAATTAAGAAACTGACGTATTAATATGATGAACTAGCCTGGGTAAGCGACACTATAATATATGACTTGTCAAGCGATGAGTTGCTTACAAGATTCTATATGAGTTTATGGCACTTTGGGAAAAGAAGAACATAAAATCTGGAGAAAATGGCTCTCAGCATGGGTTTTCTAGCTCTTCAATAATAAATAAAATTATCTATTAGAGAGCAAATAAATTCTGAGTACTATCAGTATAAAACCTAAATAGTTTGACCAAATCAAATATAGTACAGATGTATCAATCAAAATATGTTTTAGCTTTCCTTTTGTTCTCTGTTTAAGCAATGGAAAATATATGTTCACTTTTGGTAGTACCTACGCAAAATCCTCATATCATCTGCTTTAGGCTTTTTAAAGCATCATTAAGTAGAGAGCCGAGATAAGAACCATTTAATGTTACTCTCACCCTGATCTTGATTGTATTAAAAAGTGTCTCTGAGGGACGCCTGGGTGGCTCAGTTGGTAAAGCCTCTGCCTTCAGCTCAGGTCATGATCCCAGGGTCCTGGGATCGAGCCCTACATGGGGCTGCCTGCTCAGCAGGGGAGTCTGCTTCTCCTCTCCAACTTGTGTTCATGCTATCTCTTTCTGTCTGTCAAATAAATAAATAAAATCCTAAAAGAAAAGTATTTGTGGAAAGAACTTGTCAGCAACAAAGGCAATTGAAAATTGCTGTCAAAGTAATGCCCCAATTGAAAGGATTTCAGTGTGGCTCAACTCTGTTTCATTCTTTAAGATCAAATCATAGTGTTCCAATTATTCTCAGTTTAAAATTGTTGTATGTCAAGCTAACAAAAGGTCTTGATTACAATAATCAGCATTATCAATCATCTTCAACTTTTGATTGCAGAAACTGCAGGGTTTCTTATGCTCATCACTTCTTTTTTTTAAATTTTATTTATTTGTTAGAGAGAGAGAGAGAGCGAGCACAGGCAGACAGAGAGGCAGCAGAGGCAGAGGGAGAAGCAGGCTCCCTGCTGAGCAAGGAGCCCGATGTGGGACTCGATCCCAGGACGCTGGGATCATGACCTGAGCCGAAGGCAGCTGCTTAACCAACTGAGCCACCCAGGCGTCCTATGCTTATCACTTTTAACACATATATGTTAAGTGAAGGCCTGTTCTTTTTGTTTGTTTGGTTGGTTTTTTTTAGGTGTTACTTCCTTCCTTTTCTTTGTCCACGAATATATTACCCTATATAATGTTTTTTTCAAAGTTTCCTTTTAAAGGATTCTCCAACATATTTCAGATCTAAGGTAAATATTTTGTGAATCAAGGGGAAATATCTTCTTATATGGTTAAGATAAATTCCAATGGACTTAAAAAAGAAGACACACAAGCATGTTTTCTTTGTACTTTGATATAAGAAAAAAAGTCCCAGTAAACAATTTTCATTACCTAATATCTTGACTATTTGGAAAAAATTCCAAATATTTTTATGACTATTTTATTCATAACCCATTCTTTCTCCCATCATGTTTGCAGGGTAGTCCATGGTATAGTTGAGGTAAAGACTACTGAACATAAATTTGATGGGACACCTGAGTGGTTCAGTTGGTTAAGCACCTGCCTTAGGCTTGCTTCGGGCTCCTTGCTCAGCGGGGAGTCTGCTTCTCCCTCTGCCTGCAACTCCCCCTCCTTGTGCTCTCTCTCTTTCTCTCTCTCTCTGTCAAATAAATAAATAAAATCTTGAAAAAAAATTGATAACAGCAAAGACCTCTGGGCATAGTATTTGCAGATTCACATTTTGATATCCATTCTGTTCTATAAGTCACCAACAAATAATAAACATAATTATTATAATTTAAGAGTAAAAAGAAAAAAATACTGCAGACAAAAAACAATAAGGAGTTTATCACCTTGATCCTTCAGTGAAATCTAAAAATTCTCAAAAATTAATAATTTTACCAAGACAAAATGAGACCCTGAGCAAGAAATAGCTTATTATATTTTGGAAATTTTAATTGACTTCCTATTAAAATATAAAATATGTGACATATAAAACAATAATAGCCTTAATTGACTTCCTATTAAAATATAAAATATGTGACTCTAAACAATAATAGCATATAAAATTTTCACTGGGTAACTAAAATGGGACAAGATGTGTACTTGTTGGGGAGAGAGTAGAGATAGTAGATAACTTTAGACTTTGTTAGATAATTTATATTTTGGGGGAATTTGGTTTACTTTTTCATTATATAATTCTTTTATGTAATGTTTAAATAAAATTATATACATTTAAAGTGAACAGCATAATGTTTTGATATACATGTGTCTAGTGAAATGATTAGTACTATCAAGCTAACATATCCATCTCCTTTTATAGTTACCTATTTTTCTCCTTTTGCTTTTCTCTCTGTTCTTTTGTGTGTGGGCCGGGGAGCTGAGAGCCCCTGAGATCTATTCTCTTAGTAATTTCCAGTATACAATACAGTATTTTTAATTGTAGTCATTATGCTTTATGTCAGATCTCTAGAACTTATTCATTTTACATTTCTGAAACTTTGTACCCTAACCATTATATTTCAAATGTGTATATACATTTGAAATATATACACATATATTTCAAATATATGTATATACATATATATGTATATATATATGAAAAATGCAACTATCATACATAACTTCCGTATCATCACAGTATAGAAAGCAGAAATTCTGAAACTTTACAAACCCATCAAGGTAGAGGAAAGGGAAAGAAAGTAAAGCAAATTGTGGTAATCAGAAAGCACAAAATAACATTAATGGGATAAATCAAAATATATGGGTAGAAACAAAAATATAAACGCATTAAACTCACTTGTGAAAAAGAGCCTCAGATTAAATTAAACAAAAAACCCAAGTAAATCAAATAAAAAAATAGGGGAAAAAAGCAAAACCAGAAGCAAATATAGATATATGCCTGTAACAAAAGATATACAACATAAAACTACATAGAAAATTTGAAAATAAAGAGGCAACGGAAACTGTGCAAGGCAAATCACTAGTCAAAAGAAACTGGTATAGGGGGCCTGGGTGGCTCAGTGGGCTAAGCCTCTGCCTTCGGCTCAGGTCATGATCTCAGGGTCCTGGGATGGAGCCCCACATTGGGCTCTCTGCTCAGTAGGGAGCCTGCTTCCCCCTCTCCTGCCTCTCTGCCTGCTTGTGATCTCTGTCTGTCAAAGAAATAAATTTAAAAGAATCTTAAAAAAAAAAAAAAACTGGTATAGCAAAGTAAAACTGGATTAAATGGAAATTAAGCAGCTTAATATTAATGAGGAACCATAGATAATTGGCTGTGAAAGGAGAAAACTTAGACCAGATGATACATGCTATGTGTTTCAGTGATCATCAAAAATGGTTATTGAGACAAAGTTCAGTTTCAAGGAACTGATAGGCTATAAAAGAGGATCCTGTGTTGACAGGCCATTTAAAGGCAGTAGGGTAAGTATTACAACAGGCTTTTCAGGGAGCGTAGAGCAATACCCAGCTCAGTCTCGTGGGAGGGGTCAAGGAAGGTTCTTGAAGTAGTATGTTTTAAATAAAGGCACAGAAAACTAACAAAATTCATTCTGAACAAGAGAAGACTATTTCACACAGAAAGAGCAACCATGATAGAGGTTTGCAAGTAGAAGAAAGGATGAGACACTGGGTCCCTGAACTCACACTTATAGCTTCTACTCCAGATGGTGGAGGCTGAGACCGGGGTGGATGACAAGGAGTCAAGGAAGGAAACTGGGTGGGCAAGCAAGCCCAGTTCTGTTGAATTTGGACTTTCTTCTGAGAAAATAAATTGAAAATAGTTACATAGGAAGAGCATATCTGCACTGTGCTTTAGGAAGACTTCTCCAGTTCTGGAGTTGAGAATAGAAACTGGACGGCAAGAAGAAAGCAGTAGAGTTGTGTAATAACCATGAAAGGGGTGAAGAGGAGAGGATCTAAATGAACCTAATAATTCTGGGTGTTCCATTTGAAAATAAAGCTCAGGAAAACACTAATCTCAATTTCTCATGGCAATAAGAATGAAAAGTTTACACTTATTCTTACTCTCAAGGGTTCCAAGTTCTTATCACTTGCATAATCGTATAATTGTCTCTAAGAAAGCATTTTCTCATTCATAGAGATGCTTGACACTTTTCTTTTTGATAAGATCTGTCTAAAATATCTTGGCATGTTTTTCATCTCCCTGATTTGTTAATATATGAAAAATTAGGGCAACATGCATCTACTGAGCATACTGGTCAGAGTGTAATGCATAATGGAAGTAGAAATAGATATTTATAATATTTTTTAAAAAATCATTGCAATCTTGCAAATACCGGTGCATATTAGTACTTAGGAAAAACCCTGCTAATAACTTTTGTATCATGGAAATTATATATGTGTGTATGTGTGTGGTATATGCATTTAATATTACATAGTATATAATATATTTCACTATATTATTATTCCTGCATATATAATATATATAATAATATATAAGTATATATATATTATTATTATTCCTGCATATATAATATATATATGCAGGAATAATAATATAGTCAAATACAGTGGTAAGTTCTGAATAGTGGATTTTCATAATCTATTATTTCATTGTATAAGGTTTATTGAATGAATTTCAGTATATATTATTATAAAATAGCACAACTGAGAAAAGACACTCATAAACAGAATAGTATTTCTAGAATAAAGCTAAATCAATATTGACATTGAGATCACAAGATATCAATAATGAAGAAGCATGTCAAAAATAGCGAAATAAATAATTCAGAGGACTCAAAGATAATTTTTCTACCAGTTCCCAACCAGAAAAATTACATTTAATTGCCATTTAACCACTAGTACAATTTAAGACCTAAGCTTAGAAACATCTCTGTCTTAGGATGTGGAGACCAAGTATTTTAGAAGATATATTCTAAAAAATACAGAGAAAAAATAATATAGAAAGCAACATCTGAAGTACTTTCACTTTGCTCCATTTTCGCTGTTATTTCCCTATGAGGGGCTAACATCTCTCACTTAGACACATGAAATAGCTTTCTCAATTAAGTGATTCTACCACTACCCCAAGGTTAAAATCTGTATTGCTTAGTACAAGTTGAAGGCCTTCCATAATGTTTTGTCTGCTTAAAAAAAAAAATCTCCATTTCACTTTTGCCTTTTCTTTTCTGTCAGTATTTCTGATAGCTTCATTGAGGTACAGTTGATAGGCATAAACTGTCTACATTTAAAGTGAACAATTACCAGTTCCAAGATATGTATACTGACTTGAAATCATAACCATAGTAAAGAACAATGAAGAAATCTGTCATTCCCCAAAAGTTTCCTTGCTCCTCTCCCTATCACCCCTCCTCATTCTCCATCTTTATGAAGCCGCTGATCTCATATCTGTCACTATAGATTAGTTTGCAGTGTTTAAATTTTAATAAATGGAGTTATATCGTATGTGCAGTTTTTTATCTTGTTTCTCTTACTTTGACTAATTGTCTTGAGATTCAGTGATGAGGTTGAATCTCACAATGATTTGTTTACTCTTATTGCTGAGGAGTATCCTATTTATGAAAGTAATATAATACATTAATTTATTCACCTGTTTGTATATATTTAGTCTTTCTCCAAGTTTTGGCTATTATGAATAAAGCTTTTGTAAATATTTGTTTAAATATCTTTGTGTAGATAGATGTTTTCATTTGTCTTGAGTAAATACCTGGTAGAGGAATGGCTGTATCATATGGTAGATGCGTGTTTAACATTTTAAGAAATTGTCAAACTGTTTTCAAAATTGTACCATTTTTTTTAAGATTTTATTTATTTATTTGTCAGAGAGAGTGAGCACAGGAAGAGAGTGGCAGGCAGCTGCAGAGAGAGAAGCAGGCTCCCCGCCGAGCAAGGAGCCTGATGCAGGACTCGATCCCAGGACACCGGGATCATGACCTGAGCTGAAGGCAACTGCCCAACCAACCGAGCCACCCAGGCGTCCCAAAATTGTACCATTTTATATTCCAATTAATCATTGCTTGTTGCTTTCCATACATTTCCCAGACACTTCAGCCAAAAATACCAAGTAGATAGTAAGTGTATTTTTTTTTTCTATAACTCAACTGAAACTTTTGGTTTCAGGAACCTCTTATTGTAGGAAAAGTTCATAATTCATTTTTAAGTAAACAGTGAAATTAGTAGTTATCCAATGTTTCAACCACATTTAAAATAAATCAATTCCAGATTCATTCACAGCACGTGCAGTGAGCTACCTCTTCCCTCAGAATGTATTTGAGCTTCATGAGGTGTTGCATATGTGAGCATACCTGTTGGGCAGACAGCGCAAGTTGGGATGGCGTTTATCTCTTATTCTGCCATCTGATGGTGTATAATTTTTCTCCTAATGGTTTGCATTTGACCTTTATGTCAAATCATAGTCATTGGCATTCATCCCTGCTAGCATATGCCGGGGTAGGCGATATCTTGACATCTCTAGGTGACAGATTTTTTTCTTGTCCCAACCTCCTTGATTAACAGCAGTCTCTCCTTGAAATTGGGGGTTCATGATATTTAACAGTAATCCTTGTGCCAGAACAGTGAGAAATCCTTTAGGACCATTTCCTTAAATTTTTCACCTAACAAATGCTACTGTACTCTTCACATACTTTGCAGGGTAGGAGGCTTCTCTACTGTATTATAGGCTCCTTGAGCTACACTCTGAAAAGCCAGGTATAGACTACTTCACTGTACTAAGATCCCTCCAAATACAGGAGTCTGTTTCACATCTCACTGGAATGATTCTAGCACAAGGGAGCCCATTTTAAGGGTATCCTATTGTTCTTTTTTTTCTATTCATTTTCCTCCTTCTAGCTTGTTGACTTTATCTTTCTTAGGACAAGAAAATTATCCCTTATGCCATTTCCTCAAATTTATTATGGTAAAGTTTCTACTAGGCTTTCAGGACTACTTTGCCATAATATAAATTTTTTTGTTGTTTTTCTTAATTTCTATAGTTTCTAACCTACCTTGTGGTAATTAAATGCCATCTTTCAATAGAAAAATCTTTGACTCCATTGATAGAGTGTTACATGCTTAAAAACTAAAAATAAATATCTATTATTAATATTTCAAAATATTATTCCACTATAGTTCTTTTTTAAAAATTTTATTTGTTTGACAGAGAGAAAGAGAGACAGTGAGTACAGGTACGAGCAGTGGGGAGGGAAAGGGGCACTGAGAGAGGGAGAAGCAGACTCCCTGCAGAGCAGGGAACCTGACGTGGGGCTTGATCCCAGGACCCTGAGATCATGACCTGAGCTGATAGCGGATGCTTAACAGACCTAGCTACTCAGGCACCCCTCCACTACAGTTCTAATGATGATAAATATTTTGACCTATGCCCTCAGGAAGCCAGACCCAGTTATCTGCTCTAAATAATTTTTCCCAGGTTGAAAAATCATTCATGCAAAGCAGTATGTTACTGTGTGGCTGATTGCCAGTGGTGTCCCTCTTTTTTGCATACCTACAGCAAACACAACGAATATGTTACTGTAAGGGCCTTGCCTCCATCCTCTTGAAAGAACTTTGTGGAATTTGCATGATGACACCTGACCAAATGTGTTTTCCTACACCACAGCCCTCTGGAACTGGCATGTTGGTTGAAATCTCCTGCCATGTGGTTTTCCTCCCCACACCTCTGTTAATGTTTGCAAATGAGTCCTGGTGCCCAGGCTCTTTGGAGACTGGAAAAACCTCTCTGCTTCTGGAGTTTCCTCCAGTTTACCAGAGTTTCTACGTTACTCGCAGGAAATTCTTCACTGTGAAGTTTTTGGTTTTACTGCAAACAAAACAGAAAGAAGTAGGCTCCCACTCCTTCCAGCAGGTGCCTTAATCCTTTCAGGGGCAAGCAGTGTTCTTTCCAGCCTGGCTTTGGAGGTCTTTGCCAGTATATCAGTCTGTCCTCTTTTGTCCTAGGTGACCTATGCTTGTTTTGTCCCGAGTTCTGAGAGATGCTAATTTGAGACAGAGTCTGACATGAAGTCTTCAGCTACTCTTAACATTTGCTCTAAATCTCCTGACTGCAGCTTATCACCCTGTACTTATCCTTTCAGATTCACTCTTATAATTATCCAGGCCATTTTCAAATCAACAGTGGTTTCTAAGACTCCATCTTATCTCTGCACAACTCTTTTCCACAGTATAACAACTTTTGCCCCCAGATAACTTGACTTTGGAATTCTGCTCTAGCCTGATCCTGGTGCAGATATACCCAGCATGTCCCTTCTTCGAGTCATGGATGCAAACCACCTATAATGGTCATGTATCCCACAGAATGGTCCTCACAAGCCAGCCATTTAACAAATAATAGCACAAACAAACCTAAATTTCTGTTTTCCAAAACCTTGTTTCTAGCTCTTGATTACATGTGGTTTCTGTTCGATAGGGGAAAACTAATGATCTAGCTGTTTTCAAGTACACTCAGTCAAATTATTTTAAATATCATTTCAGGCTTAACTAATAAGGTGACAAGAAATTTTAACTATTTAAATAAGGTAACATCCATTACCTTATTTAGTATTTATTAATTGCAGTGAGGTAGGCATAAAGGCCATTATAGAGAAAAACTGAAATTTAGAGAAGTAAACTATGTGCTCTGTGGTTACCACTGAATCAGCGGTACAACAAGAGGTCTTTCAGCTGACTGAGCCCAGGGTGCCCTTTTTCCCTTCCAAATCTAGTCATTATAATTTTGCTGAGATATATTTGGTCCTGCTGCTTCTGGAAATTAGGAGGATTTTAGACCTACCAGTTGTGGAACTTGAGTTGTAGTGTTGAGCAACTTTTCTAATTGTCTTGTGCCTCCATTCCTGTTTTAGAAGATAAACTGGCAGGAAAACAATTATTTCAGTTGCCTTCCAACTCAGCATCCCAAGATCCTGTCTACTTTAGTGAAAGAAAAGCATTAGCAAATGAGATCAGAATAGGAGGTCATTTTGTTGTCTATGTTTATCTAAGAACATGAACAAATTGTATTCTGAGGAAGATGGACAGAAATGAGAGGGTAACTATTAAGAGGGGATACAAGAAATGCAACTGCCAATGGCATGTATATAGTTTAAATTTGTAAACAGAAAGAGCATCTGAGTGGCTCAGTGGGTTTAGCCTCTGACTCTTGGTTTCTGCTGAGGTCATGATCTCATGGGTCCTGAGATGGAACCAACCCCCCGACTTCACATTCAGCAGGGAGTCTGCATGAAGATTCTCTCCCTCTGCCTCTTATGCCCACTTGCCCCGTGTATGCATGCACATGCTTTCTCTCTCTCAAAATAAATAAATATTTAAAAAGAAATTTGCAAACAGAGGAATACTGTGGAAGTTAAATGAAAAAAAGTCAGAATGAATGTTGTTCATTGTTTCAAAACCAGGGAAGAAAAAGAGAACCACATGAATGGTTCTGTTGGTAGAGTAAAATTTCAGTTTTTTAATTGTGGGAAAGGAAATGAGCTGAAAATACGAAGGCTTTAAATTTGGGAAGAGGGGAAAGGCAGAGAAGAAATGCAGGAAAATATCAGCAGTGGTGATCAGAAAACACAGACAGACAGAAATCAGAAGCTTAAGAAAAACAGACAAATTGTTATGGACATAATCTTAGTATTTTAGGAAAATGAACAAGGCAACATTTTGCATAAACCATATACCATTAAGAAATAAGGAAGACCTGGATGACAAACGTACTTTTTAAAAGTAAGCTCTTTAATGGTGAAGGATTCTTTACAGGCAGAGATGAATGGCTATGCATAACATATACAATGTGGGTCTACATTTTAAATTTGAAGATGATTCTTATTACTGAGTCCTAATATTGTTTGCGTAGAGTTCCTCGTCTTTTTATTGCATGCTATGAGAATCTCAAAGGAAAACGAATCTTCAACAAGGACAAGTACTCTCTAGTTTTTATGATTATATATAAGACATAGTTAACTAAAAGTTGTATTGACTCTTGATTTCTTTCTGTCAAGAGCATGGTAGAAAATAAATCAGACAATCACAGTAGGAAGAATATGAAACTATTTTCTCATGGAAAACAGAATATCTAGGACACTGAGGTGTAGAGTTTGTTGGCCTTCCCCTAAGCATTCAGTTGTGTGTAGTATTCCTTGATGAAGATTTAACACAAAAACCATGTAATACTTAGTATGTAATACTTAGGATGTAGCATGTAATACTTGTATTACATGTAATAAAGGATGTAATACTTAGGATGACAAAATACTTTTATTTTTTTTATTTTTATTTTTTAAAATTTTATTTGTTTATTTGAGAGAGAGAGAAAGAAAGCATGAACAGCAGTTGTGGCAGAAGGAGAGGGAGAAGCAGACTCCCTGCTGAGCAGGGAGCCCAACATGGGGCTCGATCCCAGGACCCTGAAATCCTGACCTGAGCCGAAGGCAGATGCTTAACTGACTGAGCCACCCAGGCACCGTATTTTATTTATTTTTAAAAGTAAATGCAGAGACACTTTGATACTTTTCCCAAACTCCTAAGACCAAAAAAGATTTTATTTTATTTTATTCTATGATTGATAGATTGATTAATAGTAAAGTTGGTATATAACATTATATTAGATTCAGGTGTACAATATAGTAAATCTACATTTGCATAAAATACAAAGTGATCACCAGGGTAGAGGTCTAGTTACCACTGTCATCATACAGTTGACTTCTTTCACCCACCCTCTTTTCTAAGTTAAGCATCTAAAGTCATAAATTATCTTCTAAGCACTTCTTTAATCGTATCCCCCAAAGTCTGATACCTTGTTTTTTTAAATTATCATTTGTTATAATTTTTTTTAAGATTTTTAATTTATTTATTTGACAGAGAGGGAGAGAGAGCACAAGTAGGAAGAGCAGCCGACAGAGGAAGAGAGAGAAACAGGTTTCCTGATGAGCAAGGAGCCTAATGCAGGACTTGATCCCAGGACCCTGAGATCATGACCTGAGCCAAAGACAGCACCTTAACCGACTGAGCCACCCAGGTGCCCGAATTTGTTTTAATTTTTAAAAATTTCCCTTTAAGTTTCATCTTTGAGCTATGGATTATTTAAAAGTATTTTTTAATGATCCTTTTTAGGATAAAGTGTTTTCTAAATCTTAATGTTATTTCTGTCATGATATAGAACAAACTCTTAATAATTTAAGTGATTTATTAACGCTTTTAAATTTTTTGAGACTTGTATTTCAGCCAGCGTGTCATTGAAAATGCCCTATGCACGTGAAAATGATGTACATTCTGCACTTGTTCAGTATGTTTTCCTCTAAATATCAGTTGTATCAGGTGGTTTATGGTGTTCTTCACATCTTCCATTTCTTTCCTCATTCTTTGGTTGTTACATCAATTGCTCTGAAATGGGTGTTAAAATTTAAAACTATGACTGTAGAATTGTCTCTCAGTTTCATCCTATAACTATTTGCTTCCTGTGGTTGAAGCTCTATGTTTAGGTGCATAAAAACTTTGAGTAATGCATTTTTCTCTTAAGTTGTCCCTTTCATCATTATGTAATTTCTCTCATTATCTCCGGTAGCTATTTTTCTCCTGATGTCTATTTTGTCTGATGTTAATATAGTTCTTCCAGTGTTCTTACTATTTGCCATGTAGTTCTTTTTTGCGTACATTTAAGTTCAACCTAGCTTTTCAACCTTTGTAGGGTACCTCTCCAACCCAACGGTCCATTGACATTAGAATAAATATTATAGAGCAATGAAAAGATTATTACAAACAAACATGTTATATGTGTGGATAAAATAAATAGGTCATATAATTAAAATCTGAAAAAATATTCATAGGGGGCACCTGGGTGGCTCAGTGGGTTGAAGCCTCTGCCTTTGGCTCAGGTCATGATCCCAGGGTTCTGGGATAGAGCCCCGTGTCGGGCTCTCTGCTCAGCAGGGGGCCTGCTTCCTCCTCTCTCTCTGCCTGTCTCTCTGCCTACTTGTGAACTCCACCTGTCAAATAAATAAAATCTTTAAAAAAAAAATTCATAGTGCTCTCTTCAGCAGCACATATACTGAAAAAATATTTAGAAATATGGTGATCATATTATTACCATCTTAATATCATCATCATCATTTTAAAATACAATCAGAATGATATTTCTCTTATTAACTTTTAGATGAATTTGATTATATTTTCTAATTAAACAGTGCGTCTTTAACAGGCAGTCCTAGTACAAACTATCATTTCTATTCTGCGTGAGTGGTGAGGTTCCACCACTGCTGTCCAATAGAACATTTTATATTGATGGAAATGGTCTATAACTGTGCTGCTCAATGTCGTAGTCATTAGTCTATTGACAATTAAGCTATTGAATGCTTCAAATGTGGCTAGCATAACCAAGGAACCAAACTCTTAATTTTAATAAGTGCTAATAAATTTAAGTTAAAATTGTCACGTTTAATTTGACTAATGTGGAAACTATTGTGGAAATCCTATATTCCTACTCAGGATTTTATACTATGCTTTGAGATTTGTACTTCTTTGTGCTTTCACTCTGTTCTTCCCAGCATCTCTAAACATCAACCCTCAAACTTGCATTGAGCAAAGAACGAATTTTTGAGTAATTATAGCCATGGATTATTAACCACAACATCTGTCAGTTAAGATCCTTACTGAACCTCCAAATCACCTAGAATGTTCTTATTAGGGTCTGAGAATGGGGTAAGAGGAAGATTCAAATAAAACAAAACAAAACCACACACAGAGGGCATGTCACAAATTCAGAAATCCTGTGACTGTCAGATAACCACATGTATCATAGAGCTCCTGAATGGATTGCGGAATGGGAAGAACTGAGACTTCCACCAGAAGTGAAAACATGAATACTTTGATTTTTTTTCCCTCACATTTCAGCTCCATTTTTAAGTCTAAATAGTTTGAAGTATTTATCTTATTAGCATACCATATTTCTAGAATATTGAAACACAGATGACTTTCAGATATTCTCAAATAAACACAAATATGTATTCCATCCACAAGTAAATCTCTTAGCTAACAGCAGCTCAGTGTGAAACTATGAGATAAACTCATTAACTTCTTAGTTTGAGGTTCTCAAACCTTGCTGATAATAAAGTCATCTGATGAACTTGTTATAAAATAAGTCTAAGTGGTATGTCATAAGCCAAAAAATCAGTTAATTTATATTATTTATAATAATAGTGATAATTACAAAGGATAGGAAATTGGCAAAATCAACATACTATCTGTTCAGAAAGTGCTTTAAAATTTTTTAACATAACAGATTATATACTTTATTATATTTGGAAAATAATGGTGTGATAAACATGAGTAGGCACTTGCATCATTACACAAATGATTGTCACACTCAGGTTCCTGTGTTCCAACATGCCGGATGACTTAAGGAGATCATCTAGATATTGAAAGTAATCATTGCCCCCAATGCTATGTTTTAGTCTCTTCTTACAAGGTATTGATTATAACAGATCACATTACCAGTATTGTTTTGAGTCTACCGTTTCATATAATCCACATAAAACACGACAATAAAATCCGCTTTTCCTTTTTAAATAATTGGATATATACATTTAAGCTGAACTACATCCAAATATTAGCAATTGCATTTACATATTTATAGAAGTAACATAGAAACCCCAGTTATTTATTATTTCAAACACTCTTCAGAAGATATTTGGTAATGTTGAAGAATCTTGAGACGAGAATGATAGAAAGTATACATTCTATTCCATGTGCTATTCATAACGGAATTTGATTTCCCCCCAATTTTTCCCATATAATTTCTTGGACATAAAGCAATTATTTCTATTATAGGAGAAGCTTCTGGTAACTTTTTTTTCCCCACTGCATAAGGATTTGTGGGGATTATAAAAGTCTCAAACAAATCAAGTATATGGTCAGACTTTTTATCTCCTGAGTGATGGCAAAAATGAGAAGACTTTTGAGCAGCAAAATTTCATGCTCTTGTAGCAGTTAGTATATAGTTAGTGTTGTTGTGTATGCACCAATATTCAAGTAGCTTTCATTAGTAAGGAAAAGTGCCCACTTACATGATTCATTGAGTGAAAAGGAAGAGAAAGGATAGTGACAAAAAGAAATATAAGATAAACTAAAAATATTTTCAAGACAAAAACAACACATTTTTAGCATCAGAATAGAATTGTAGGCTGTGATATGCCCCAAATGCTGTGTTCATAGTGTGAATATGTTAGAAATATATACTTACTACCAAAGACTGTCTCTATCTATCTCCAATCTAACATGAACAATTTATTCAGCTACACAATTAGGAGCAAAGAAAAAAAGTTATATTTCTCGAAGTGCTGACATTTTTTGGATGGAAATCTCAAGAAAAACACTATTTTCAATAACTACCCATCTAAGCATACAATCACATATAAGGAAAAAATCTGATGATAGAAGCTAAAAATTACCTCAAAGTGATGATAGATTTCTTTTTATTTTTATCATAGCTGAACTTAAACTACTCAACTGTGTTAACAATGTTGTTTAATTTTTATTTTTAACACATTCATTCTCTTTGAAAAGGTTGTCCAATCGCAGTGAAAACAAGACCTTACTTTTGTATATTAGTGCTTCGCTATTTACAAGACATCACATATACATTATCTTATTTTATCATCCAAACAATTATGTGAGGTAAACATTAACTCCATTTTAGAGTAAATGTAAATTTAGAGTCAGCAGTTTGTGAATAATAGCCCATGGTTTCTCTCTCATTTAAGTGACAAAGAAAATCTCAATACTGGTGATTTCTCCGTTGTGCTTACAATACATTTTGTTGAGATTGAGTGAAATAGATGGTGTGGAAACTCATTGAATATAAAACATTCCAAATTTTTAAAAAATAATAACAATATGTAACCATTATCCTATTTTTGTAAGAATGTTAGATTTACAGCACATGACTTTTTCCTATTATAGCTACAGTATTTTGTTATTTAAAGAACTGGATTAATAAATTCTGGAAATTTTAGCTGCTCCCTTTGCTCTTTTGGAATGTAACTCTTATGTATGAACTGAAAATAAATATAGTGCACACCTAGCTGTAAGAGTAAATAAATGTAGTCTTTCTCCAGAAATAGAGAATTGAGTATTAGAAAGCCTTATTAATGCCTACCACAATCTTTTTAAGAATTTTAAGCAAATTAATAAGTAAATATAAGCATCTGAATTTTCTCCTTAAGCACCTTCCAACTTCCATTTAAAATAGAGGTGAAATCATTTGGTAAACATATTCACTATCACCCAACAAAAATAACTTACCTGTCTTTGAAAATGTGTTTTTATTATGTGTAAAGGTGCCCCCAAAGTGCTTTTGAATAAAATGCTTATATTCTTAAACATATAGGTACCCACTCTCCTTAAAAATGTGTTATGTTCTGGCAAGCCAAAGATCTTGTAAAATATTCTTTCATAAAAGATAAGTCATGGAAACTGAAATATTTCCTAAAAGTTTTGACTACCCTTTTTAACTAAAAAATAGGGCTTAGTTCTAGTGATAACTATTACAAACCTAGTTTTTTGGTGTTAGAAGCAGAGAATCACTTTGTACTGAAAGTAAAAGGAAGAGAGATCCCTGTCCCCCATATGACCACTTTAAGACCAAATAGTGGATTTGATATCAATTTTGGAAGGAAAATCATCTGATTAAATTAACACTAAGGTACATGTGATTGATATTATCTCAGCCTATAATTATTTGTATTCTTACAGAAAGATTCCTTTAAACACAGATAAATAATTATGTTTTCCCCCAAATAATTACAAGATGACCTTGAATTTTTAAGGTCATGTGAAAAAGATATTTATTTGGGGGTTAGGATTAGGAGTTAGAACCAAGTTGGTTTCTTTCTGTGAGTAGAATTTTGAGGTCAACTGTGTTTGGCTCTTCCAAATTTTTGTTTTCCTGTTTTCTTGCCTTTGACTACACACAGAGTATCATAACACAATTTAGCTTTTCTCACAGTTCTCAGCACAGGAGTAACTCTCATTTGGCATTGGTGAGAAGAGGTAGAAAAATATTTCAAAGTGTAATTGCTTGTACTTTACTCAGCTCCTATGCTAGTCTAGGTCTTAGCCAACAGCCAATTGTCATTCAGCATTCAAAGATCTACATAACTCCATTGAACAGGAATTTCTACTTCTGTTATGATGCAAATATAACTAATCTGTTTTATTTAACATTAACTATGTTAATCATTTTTGAAGTATGTCCAGAATTCACATAAATAACCTTTATACTGTATAGAGAACATTTATTTTTCAGGCAACTGAGAGATTTGGAATGTTAATGACAAAACAAAGCAAAAAGTATAACTTTTCCAATAAATGCCCTCAGGAAGCTCAGTGGTTCAAAGCTAATTAGCTGTATTTGATTTAGAAGAGTTCAAGGGTCTTAAAATTTGATGTATTTCCATGAGGGTGTATTAGGAAAATTGATGTGAAGTTACTGACGGAGTTTTCACTTCTGTAGAATTATTTTGGCCAAATATTTCTTTTTATGAAATAAGTATTTCTAATGTGTAATCTCTGGTTTTAAAAATAAAACCACTTATTATTTAAACTAAATGTCTCTATAATCTCTACCATATGTTCTTTATCAATTTGCATTTGCATTTCTTCTGAAATATCATTATATTATGTTAATGTATATGCAATTATTTAACCAAGAAAAGGTCCCAGTGATATTTGCAGTTGTTTTACTGCAGTAAAATTAGGTGACATTCAAAAGAATAACAAAACTTGTTTTAGATATATAATACAACAGTATAATAAGGTATTTTTTTCCTAGTTTTTAAATTCCAGTTGGTTAAAATATACAGTGTAATACTAGTTTCAGGTGTAGAATTTAGTGACTCAACACTTACATACAACACCTAGTGCTCATCACAACAAGTGCACTCCTTAAATGCCATCATCTATTTCATCATACCCCTTCCCTTCTCCCCTCTGGTAACCATCAGTTTGTTCTCTGTAGTTAAGAGTCTGTTTCTTGGTTTTCCTCTCTCTTTTCTCCCCTTTGATTGTTTTGCTTTGTTTCTTAAATTCCACATATGAATGAAATCATATGGTATTTGTCCTTCTCTGACTTACTTCGCTTAGCATGATACTCTCAAGCTCTATCCATGCCTTTGTAAATGGCAAGAATTCATTCTTTTTGATGGCTGGGTAATAGTCCATCATATATGTCTGTATGTGTGTATATATACATTGTGTATATATATATGTGTGTGTATGTCTGCATGTGTCTATATATACATTGTGTATCTTCTTTATCCATTCACCTGGGTTCTTTCCATAATTTAGCTATTGTTGACGATGCTGCTATAAACATTGGGGTGCATGTATCCCTTTGCATTAATATTTTTATAACCTCTGGATGAATTCCGAGTAGTACAATTATTGGATCATAGGCAAGTTCTATTTTTAAATTTTTGAGGGACCGCCATACTGTTTTCCAGAATGCACCAGTTTGTACCCACTAACAGTGTAAGAGGGTTTTCCTCTGTCCACATCCACACCAATACCAATTGATTCCTGTGTTGTTATTTTAGCCATTCCGATATGAGGTGATATCTCATGGTAGTTTTGATTTGCATTTCCCTGATGCTGAGTAATGTTTAGCATCTTTTCATGTGTGTGTTGGCCATCTGGATGTCTTCTTTTGGAAAAATGTCTCTTCATGCCTTCTGCCCATTTTTAAACTGAATTACTTGTTTTTGGGGTGTTGAGTTTGATAAGTTCTTCATATATTTTGGATACTAACCCTTTACCAGATATGTCATTTGCAGATATCTTCTCCCATTCTGTAGTTTGCCTTTTAGTTTTGTTGATGTTTCCTTTGCTGTGCAGAAGCTTTTTATTTTGATGAAAATAAGGTCTTAAAAATAATTTATATCTGCTAACTGATTCCAGTGAAGAAAACATTGTGATTGAAGAAGCCAATAGCTGTTGGCTGTAAGGTATTGCCAAGTAGATAATCAGTTGATGTTTTAAATAATCAATTTTTCTACAAAAATACATTTTAACTTACAGATTTTTTTTAAATATTTAGACAACTACTTAACTTCTTTTCTCTTCACTTTTCGCTACTTTGGTCAGGGTTAAATAATATGTGAGTGCAGGCTCCAGGCAGTCACTTCAAAAAAAGCAAGTGTATATGCCACTTAAATCCAAATTATAGAAAATATGAATTTTCATAAACATAATTCTCATATTTTTTAATATCTAGCATATTTATTCTTTTGAGTAGGAAGACAGTCACAATCACTAATACAATTATTTTTTTTACTATGTGTGTGCATATGTATAGATTTCTAAATGGCCCTGGCATGACAGGCAAAAAGATGTCAGTACTTAGGAAACTGTTAAATTTTGTATAATACTTATAGTGGTATAAGTGCTGAAACTTGTACTGGCCAAACTAGTACACATGAATCATATTATATCAGCTATTAGTAGGGTATACAATAATATTAAAGCCATTCTAAGTTTGTAAGCAGGTACTGTTGGATATTTTCCAATGCTAAAACCATTCGCTAGGATAGTTACTTCCTCCAAACTGTGCCTGAACAAAAACAAGCTCATCGAATGAATATGTCAGTCTTATGCTTGTTAAGTCAGTTCCTGCCACAAAAACTGCTGAGTATATTGTGCCAGTGATTAAAAATGCTTTTGTAAGGGCCTATTTAGCCCAAACAGCTCCATTTCAGTTGAATAGCTATTGTGTTGTTTATGCAGTAAAACTTAAACTGTCCCTGCCCCCCTTCCTGGAGAGGGAGGCGGCGCTGCTCCCCGCTGGGGACTTACTTAAAAACAAGTCCCGGAAACCAGTCCCAGGTAACAAAGCCCAAATACAAGGGCGGGTCAAGCCTGGTGGAGGTATCCAATCAGTGAGGCGCGCATACTCTCTCCCTAGCTACCAAGGTGTGTGGACCCCGCCTCTTGGGTGCCAATTCTGACCAAGGTGATAGGCTAGTTCAAATGCCTACTATGGGGTAAATTGTAACTTAATTGGTCACTTATGTGTGACGTAGCCTGACTGTGCAGTTTTCTCTGTGTCATTGGTCACCTGTGCGTGGCCGGGCCCAACCCGGCCTTTGCCTTTAAAAGCCAGTCTGTAAGGCAGAGAGGGGTTGCCTCTTTGTAAGAGACGGCCCTGGCCGGTCAGTTTGATTCTCGATGTTTGGCGTGAAATAAAGCTTTGCTTGACCTTCGCTTTGTATCAGTCTCGCTCCTTTGATTATGGACCCAGCACTTTGAGGAAAATCTCTAATTCATAGTGTTATACCCAGATCGCAGGACCACCACCAAGAAGACCACCAAGAGCCAGATGTTCCGAAATGCAAAAGCAAGGCTTTATTCAGGCGGGCTGCAGCTCGGGCTTCGTCCTACACACCGACACAGCGGAGTCTAGGAGGAAGCCCCGAGCTGAAATTTCACAGGGCTTATAAAGGCAAAAACCACAAAGTATTCGCGTGCAAAATCACATGTATAGGCGACCTTTAAAAATGATTGGTGCTGGGGTTGCTTAAGCTGCACTGCTCAGCGGGGATTGGCTACTTTGTCTAGAGGATATCTTTTGAAAGTTGTTTGTACCAGGGCGGGAAAGTTGCAGGGAGTAGCAAAACCGGTTGGGTCTTGATTAACTTATCTACGAAGTGGGGGTAGTTTGTGGTTTAGTAACCAATTCTGTTCCTGGAATTCCTGTCTCCTTGTCTGGAATTTATGCAAGCTCTGGGTCACTCATAGTTAAATATGAACAACAAAATGGCTACTGCCTCAAAACGGAGTTACTTTAGCCCTTCAATAGCAACAACAAAAACAACAACAAGCACTCAAAATCTCAGTGTGTGAACTATCCAGTCAAAATTCTAAGACTTGAGAGGGAAAAATACTAAGAGCTCTGGGGGGGCGGGGGCAAAAAGCAAAAAAACACAACTGAATTTACTTCATGTCAGGCATGGTAGTGCTGCATCACCTAAAACAAAGTGAGTGAGGCCCTTAGAATCACAAGTTAAGGGCTTAAGCTTACCATAGCTTTGAAAAGAGGAAGTTTAGGGGAAGGATTGCCCATATGTCTTTGGGACTGAACAGTGTACTGCTTTATGTCACAAAAGTGCATAGTTCTCACCAAGTCTGGTGGGTTGTAAAGGGCATTCAAGGTTACACAGAAGACACATTTCTTACATGCCTGGAGACAGAACATATTTTCCTTTTTTTTTTTTTTCTTAAGATTTTGTTTATTTATTTGACAGAGAGAGACACAGCTAGAGAGGGAACACAAGCAGGAGTGGGAGAGGGAGAAACAGGCTTTCCACTGAGCAGGGAGCCCGATGCGGGTGTGATCCCAGGAGTCTGGGATCATGACCTGAACCTAAGGCAGATGCTTAATGACTAAGCCACCCAGGAGCCCCAGAACATATTTTCTTTAACTGGCTTCCCATTTCTGATGCAGACATAGATTACATGTATAATTACATTATGTTTAAAAATATATAGAATATATAAATGTATAATAAGACATAGCTCTAAATATATAATATAATATATAATAGATAAAAGATATAAGATCTATAAATATGTAAAATATGTGATAAATTATAAATATTCACTATGATATAATAATGTATATATTAATATCTAATATGTATATAATATCTAATGTAACACAAAATAGATAATATATATAACACATTATATATAATATATATTAAAGATATATGATATATAGTATATGATATACAAAGTATATATAGAGAGTACATAAAATATATTATCCCATACTCAAAAGCTGCAAATACAAGGCCCTATAAATGAGGGGAATTAAGGGTGGGTTTTTTTCTTGGTAACACAAGGAAAAGTGCACAGAGTATGAGTCTACACTGCTACAGTGCTTGGGACATTTTCACCAAGTGGATGACTTCATGTTATATCCTCCAGATCAACAGAATATTATAAACACCCCAAAATCCACTCTATGTCTCTCCCTGTCTCTAGCACCTAATGGCAACAACTATTCTGACTTCTGTCATCATAAATAAATTTTTTCTATTCTTGAGCTCCATGTACATGGAGGTATAAAGTATATACTCTTGTTTCTGGCTACTTTTGCTCATAGCAAAACCATGTTGCTGTATATAGCAGTTCATTCTTCTGCACTGCTGTTAAATGTCTCTTTGTATAAATATACCACAATCACTTTATCCATGTTTGTCTATCTACAAGGACATAATATCTTCTAGATTTTTCTTCTAAAGGATATATTATTTTATATTTTATAATCTGTGTGGAATTGGTATTTTTATGTATTGGAGGGCCAAGATTCCCTATTTTCCCTGGATATCCAAGTGACCCAGTACCATTCCAAAGAACCCTGGATATCCAAGTTACCCAGTACCATTCCAAAGAACCCTTCTCTACTGGCCACCTTTGTTATAAATCAGGTAACCAAGTATAGGTGCATTTCTAAACTCTATTCTGTTCCATAGTCTGTTGGTGTATCTTTGTGTTGAAAATATGATTTTTTCATCACTGTGGCTTTATGATAAGTCTTTTTTATTAAGATTTTATTTATTTATTTGAGAGAGAGAATGAGAGAGAGTGAGCATGAGAAGGGGAGGGTCAGAGGGAGAAGCAGACTCCCTGCTTAGCGGAGACCCTGATGCCAGAATCTACCCCAGGACTCCAGGATCATGATCTGAGCAGAAGGCAATCACTTAACCAACTGAGCCACCCAGGCATCCCTATGATAAGTCTTTTTAAGAATGCTAGTCCTCCAAGGGGACATTTACATTTCAAGATTGTCATAATGATTTTGGCTATTTTCATTTTCACACAAATTTTAAAATAATCTAGGCAACCTATACAGTCAAATTGCTTTTTTGAAATCTTGATTGAGCTTGCCTGACACGCTTGTTACTGAATACATTTTTGTCGAATGTGCATGGATTAATTAATTAATGTACCAGGTAGCATAACAGAGGAATTATTAAAAAACTTTTTATAGGTCATGTTTATACCAAGTTTCTCCGCAGCACTAAGTCAAGGCAATGGAAAGGAATACCCTCTTTGTAGTCATCTGATAAAATTCAGTTTCTGTCACTTACTATGTATTTTTAGAGCATATCTCTTGCTAGCTACCGTCTGTGCTATTCACTCGGTACACAATGATGAGCAAGATTTAGACTGAGTTTCTTTATGCAGTCTCAAAAGACAGAACCAGGTTAAATTATGCAGTATTTCCCAAAATATCAACAAAGTTGTATTTTTTAATATCTTTATTTTCCAGTCTTAACATTTATAACAATAACTACCTTAATTAGTAGTCATATTTATTTTAATAAACATATTTTTAATAAGGAAAAAAGTACATGGAATTTGATAATAATCTAATACATGTAGAAAGCCTAAAAATTAATATTATATAAACAAAATTCCACTACGGTTTCTTTATAAAATTCTTGCAAAGTCAGAGACAGATAATTTCATGGCTTATAGCGTTCTAAGTTTCAATACTTGTGCAGTTTTGTTGGTTGGTAAATTGTCATAACTTTTATTAATATTACTTCATTAGAGGGCAGAGTAGCAACAGTGGGAAGCTTTGTGTGCTCTGGTCCTTCTATCTTGAGTGGTAAAACACACACACTGCCAAAAGTAACTGGTATATAATGGGGCCAGTTAGACAACAGAACTAAACACAACAATATTCAAATTAAGAAGCAGTGTCTTCAGGATTGGGAATCCTAAAATGGGGGAAGTAAGGGCCTAAGAAAGGAATTAAAAAGTTATTGAGATACTAGCAGGTATGCTGTGTACAAAAGTGAAGTTAACAAAAACTAGCAAAAGTGGGAATGTAGAAGCTCTTTATTGGCACATCACCCTGAGCCTACTGGTTTCTGTGGCAAATTTATGGAGACAATTCTTTCCACTTAGTAGATAGGAGGTAAAGGATATTCTAAAAAACAAAATAAAAAACAAAAAAATCCCTAATTTGGGAAAAACATGGCAGTGAGAAAGAGAAATTTTTCAAGTAACTGAAAATATTAATAAGGATATACCTTGATGATATACAAAATACTGTAGACCTGTTGAAATGTTATAAAGCGAAATAATTTTACGGAGGTTTCTTTGAGATTTAGCATTCTGAAAACAGGCTTATTCCATAACTAAATGAAGACAGTGTTATTAACAACAATAGAATAGTTCAAACAAAACAATGTAGAAATTCGTATGTGTGTATATATACATGTATATGTATAAATTCATTTTTAAAGTTCTATATTTGTATAGTACTTGCTATACATATGTTGTAAATCAAAACGTGAATTTGTGTATTTGTCTAACTATCATTTTTTTGTCCTTCTAAGTATAATCACAATATGATCCTAAGATATTTTAATTTTGTGTTACTCAGAGTTAAAATAGGATCCTGGTGCATAAGATGAAGAGTATTTACTACCCATTGCCATATACCCAGACCTATGTTAGATCTCAAACAAATGGGCAGAAAAAAATGAATAAATCCATTTCTGACCCCATGTAGAGTAGTTTCTGTTTATGGAGACCATACACCTAGGAATACTTTTCAAGGTTGAGGAAAGAGAACTTATTTCAACCCTCACTGACATAACTGACATAGAGAAGTTACTAGGATGGGAATACACAGCTATTCTACAGTGGAGTGGAGATTTAGACAGTGTAGCTGCAGAGCTTGAATGTTTAACCACTATTCCACATCACTCAAAGAACAATAAATACAGGAAAATATGATCTACCTTATTCATAATGAAAAATGCAAATTAAATAAGAATGGATACCATATTTCAACTCAAACTAATAGAGATACAAAAGTTGATATACAAAGAGAGGACACAAGGACATTCAAGACAGAACTGTTAATAGAAGTGAAAATTACCTAAATCCAAAAGGAAGGGGTCTCATTACATCATGTTACTATATTCCAACAATGGGATAATGTGTAGCTATTAAAAAAAAAATACTCCAAAGCAGTTGTGTCTATACTGACATGATGTGTTATTCTTGCTATAATTTCTGTTGGCCATCTGGATGATTCTTGATATAATTTCTACTGGGGAAAAAAATAACAGAGGCAAATTGCTGAAAAAAATATTTTTAAAATTTGTTAATGACAAATGTTTATATATATATATATATTTTAAAGATTTTATTTATTTATTTGACAGATAGAAATCACAAGTAGGCAGAGAGGCAGGCAGAGAGAGAGAGGAGGAAGCAGGCTCCCTGCTGAGCAGAGAGCCCGATGCAGGACTCGATCCCAGGACCCTGAGATCATGACCTGAGCCAAAGGCAGAGGCTTTAACCCACTGAGCCACCCAGGTGCCCCATTAAAATATTTTATTTATTTGTGTGATAGAGAGATAGAGAGCACAGGTAGGCAGAGAGGCAGGCAGAGAGAGAGGGGGAAGCAGGCTCCCTGCTGAGCAGAGAGCCCCATGCGGGGTTCAATCCCAGGACCCTGAGATCATGACTTGAGCTGAAGGCAGAGGCTTAATCCACTGAGCCACCCAGGTGCCCCCAAATGTTTAATATATTAAGTATGCTTAGAAAAAAATCTCTTTACGTGAAAGGATGCACTTGAAATATTAAGAGTGGTTACATCTGTATAATTTGGTTAGCAACTGGGGAGATGGATTTGAGGCAGTTTCTCTTCCTAAAATGTACCTTTCTATTCTGAATTTATTTTAATGAGCATGTACTACTTTGAGATTGAAATAACTGGATAATGACATAATATAAATCTCTTACCTTCTAAAAATATGAAAATAAAACATAATGAGTGGTACATATGGCCCAGAATAAACACAACAGTATCCCCATGGCCAAGTGAGATCCAAATGCAAGACACCCGCCCCCTGTAGAGTGCTCACATTCAGAAAATGGAGTCTGGCATCCAGTGTCTCTTTGGCTCCATTTAGATTTGTAACAGAATGTTTCTTGGCAAAAAAAAAATTCCGATGTTATTGGTCTTACAAACAGCTCCTCAGGGCTTTCTTGTTACTTAATATGGCAATTTCGCAAAACCACAGCAGCATATGAGTTTCTGAAATTGCCGTTAGCTTCCAGACGGTGGGAGCTCAGGTGACATTTTCCTCCTTTGTCTCCTGGTCCTGTCCTTTAATGCAGGATCTTCCTTCCCTGGGGGACCCTCATAGACTGATCTTCTCTTTCTGAGGAACTTAAATTGATAGACTGCATGGAATCAGACCCTCAATCTGTACCATATTTCACCATTCTTATCAGTAGAATTTAATGTCCACAAGGAGGACACAGATATTCAGTGTTTGGCATCACAGTGAAATGGTATTTCCCACCACCTTTTTACCAAGCAGAAATCTTGTGATTTCTATATTAAAAGAAGTAGGTTCCTCCCACAAGGGATGGTCAGAGACTAGGACTTGGACCACATAAAAAAGAAAGGTTTACACTTTTAAAATAAGTTTTTCTTTGCCTTTAAGTTCTGGAAGATTTAAATTCATAAGACCTCTCAGTAGTGACATAGACCAGGTTGGCAGCGCCACATGGTCTAAAGACACAGACACAGCAAGAGATGAAGAGTAGGCACTGAAAATACGAAAGTTCATGTGTTCACATGTGTTTATTAAAGGACATAATGGCATCACTAGATGGTCAAGAAATAGTGTGGTTTAATTTACCTTTCAAAAGGAAATTTCAGAGTGGATGAGTCTCCTATCAGCAATTATTACAAGGCAACAGGCATAAACGGGGACACTTCCAAGCAAAACAGAACATGAAGTCACCATGCCAAAAGAGCAGTATAGCCCGCTAGGCTGATCTTGGCATTAGGATTAGGCAGACCTGTGTTTGAATTCCAGTTCCCGAGTTTTATGATAAAACATTTACATGAGCATCAAAGGCCTCTTTTATCAAATTGGGTTAATACAGACACCTTGAAAGTGTGGGAATATAATATTAAGATATCACACAGAAAGCCCACAGTTCACTGCAGGTATTCAAAATACTAGGTCATGTTCCTATATTAATAGCCCTCTACAAAGAATAAAGCTCTTGCTGTTTGCTGACCTCTCTGCATTTAAAGTTATTAACTTCAGCAAGTTAGATTATTATAATTTTCAACCACAGTGCTTTTTTTGCCAGAAGAAAATAGACTAAGATATTCAAAATACTCAAAGAAATTAAATGTGAGCCAAGAATTTTGTATTCATGGGGACAGATTCTCAACTATAGGAGGTATAGATAAACTATTATCAACATGTAGGAACTCAGAAAATATTGTTCCTCTGATAACTTCCTGAGGAATCTACCAGAGAGCAAGCTTTAGGCGGCTGAGTGAGTAGACAGATATTGGCACAAAGACTTGTGATGAACATGACATATGGTTACTTGGAGAACTAAAGTTAAAAAGATTAAAAAAGAGAAAGCATGGTGTATAGTGGCCAGTATGCACACAGAATGGATTATGTTTGTGGTGATATTATTTTGTTGCTATTCTGAGACTACTGTTATTACAAGGTAGGATAAAATAAATGAACGGTTATTCCAAATTTACTTCTCCTAGGTCCTGGGGTGTGATGATTCTTGATTTGGAAGAAAGAAGACAGATATACTGTATAAAAGAGGGTAAATAATAGATGACCTATTACAGAATTCAAGTTGGAAGAGCCATTCTGAGATCATGAAGTAGCTTATCATGTATATTTGATAATCCATGTCTGTATTTACTAGCTCTGTCCACCAAAAAGGGCTAGAAGCAAGGACCAGCCAGGTAGCACTGAGCATTCCTCATGCACAGATTGTGTTCTTAAGTAGTTTTACAAATAAACAAAACAGGCCTTTTTGGGAAAACATCTCCTTGTAGGCCTAGGTCAGGAAAGGCACAAGATGAGCCTGGAACATCTTATTATATCAAATTTCAAGGAAGTTATCAAAGCTCACAACAGGTCAGAAGGACTCAAGTCAATCTGAAGACACTCCTCCTTCCCAAAGATGAGAGGATTTGAACTTCTTCCTCCAGGGAACGTAAGCTATAAAGCCTAATAAATACGCTCGAATCATCTGTGAGTACCTAAAGCTAACTGAAGGAGGATGGAAGATGATGAGCAAACAGTTCTTTACCTTGAAAACTGAAAAATGAAGGGGAAAAATCAGGAATGTATTTTACATTTCCTACGTGAATTTAATTACTGGACAACCTAATAATAGATAAAGAGAAATTATTGAATTAGAATATTTTTTAGTCTCTAGCAGCTCAGGTACAATTTGCAGGTAAATTGTAAATAAATGAAAGATGAAGGCATTAAAAAAAATTCTGGGGCGCCTAGGTGGCTCAGTGGGATAAAGCCTCTGCCTTCGGCTCAGGTCATGATCTCAGGGTCCTAGGATGGAGCCCTGTGTCAGGCTCTCAGCTTCCCAGGGAGCCTGCTTCCCTTCCTCTCTCTCTGCCTGCCTCTCTACTTACTTTAGATCTCTGTCTGTCAAATAAATAAATAAATAATCTTAAAAAAAAAGAATTCTTTTAAAATGAGCAAGACCAAATTATAGGGTCAAGAATGCAGTCTTAGGTGATAAAACTATAAAGAAATGCAAAGAAGTCATCAGTATGCAGGTCAGGCAGTGTCTAATTTGGTGGGATACAAAGGGTTGTGATCAGGATGGGGCATATGGAAGAGTTTCTGGGGTGAGACTGGCAAGAGCTCTGTTATTTGGCCTGTGAGGAGGTTATAAGGACATAATAATCCGTATAATAACTTAGACAATTTTGGTGCGGTTTTAGCAGCTGTGTTTTATCTTATAATACAAAGGAGGGAAATCTTCACTGGTCCCACTATAGGAGATTTTTATTTCATTGATGAGGCATTGTGAGAGATTGTCCTTTGCACCTTCTTTAGTCATTAGATTTTTATTAAAGGTGTCTCAGGAGGAAACTTGCATGATCGTATTTGTTTTAAAGAGCAACCAACCATTTTGGGTCACTGATTCTTTTGCATCAACAGTTTAACCCAGAATTTCCTCAAAGTCATCTCCAACATTTGTGGTCTCACAAAACTAAAGCCAAGTCCATTTTTTTCTTTCTAAAACAATTTTCATATGTTTAAAAAATATACAAACATGCATTTTATATATAATAATATGAAATTTATACTGTATGCACTATTGAATATTAATATAGTATACCATTATATATTCTCTGCTCTAAACCTTTTCTTACATAAACTCTCTCCCACGATGACTCAGCTCTCAAATTTCAGAGTTTCTCGAGTCCCTTCATTGTAAAGGCTTTGCTGTTAACTAAAAAAGTTTTTTTTCTTCTTTACCCTGCTTGAAACATAAAATCTTCAATACTCTTCTTAAGGTTTGCCAGGTTGTATATTTTACAAACGATCTAGGTCCCCTAGAAAAAGGGTTCCCTTTTTTTCAGCGTTCTTGTTCTTATTTATTGGCCTCTCCTTTTTTTTTTTAGAATTTCCTCCAGAGGATAGTTTAGGAAAGAGAAATTAGTCAGCATCCAAATCAAACAAGTTCATGCCTATTGCAGTTTGTATTAAAAAGTCTGGGCAAACACAGTGTAGATCAAAATTTCTGCATTTCTGGCTATAAATAACCAAGCCTTCTCTGTTTAAACTGATGATTATAACATTTCACTCTTAGAGGAGCCTTGATTTTAGTTTTTTTAGTAGATGTTGTAATAGTTTTGCATTTTTCTAATCATAGTTCCAAAGAGGTGGTACCTGTTAACGAGGCTCTAAAACCTAGGCACTCAGGGACACCGAGGTGGCTCATTTGATTAAGAGTCTGCCTTGGGCTCATGTAATGATCCCAGGGTACTGGGATCGAGTCCTGAATCAGGCTCCCTGCTCAATGGAGAGTTTGCTTCTCCCTCTGCCTACCCCTCCCCCACCTGCTTGTGCTCTTTCTCTCTCACTCTGACACATAAATAAATAAAATCTTTAAATAAATAAATGATAAAATTAAATTAAAAAAAAAAAACAAACCCAGGCGCTTGATTTGGTACCCTGGCCTGACTAACCCAGTCCCCGTCATTTTGCACAATTGAGAGTTAATTTGCCTGTCAACACTAGTAAAACAACAGCTTTATATCCTAAGTGTAAATGTTTTTAATCAAATATTTGTTATCCCTTTATTTCTATTATAGTAAAATTATGATTTAAACCACTCCACTGTAGCATTAAAAGACTTCTTTCATTTTGCCATTTTTCTAAAACTATCCCTACCAACAACAAAAACAAAAACTCTTCTATATGAAGTTTATTTGGGGAGGGCACAGACCAAAGCTAGAAGTAATCCTCATGTGTCCTAACTACACCTCCTGATACCACAGCAGATCCTTGCATGTAAGTGAAAGGTGACTCTGCTTTTTCATTTCTATATACTGAATTGCTGCTACCAGAATGTAGGTAAAAAACAGAAGAAAAAGAAACTGTTCTAAATTCCTGATATTTAACCATATGCCTCAGTGAATCTTACTTTCTTTTTCTAAAGTCTGATATTAAAAGTTAGAGTGGTTTGAACAAAGACATATTTTCTAAACAATTACATGTGTTAACTGAAGCACACGTCTAGTCTTGAACACATGTATCCAGTTATCTTTTTTATTTCTGTCACATAACCACTTTTCTACTTACTATGAAATTTCCCAGAGTGTGGGCAGAGAAAATAAGACAAAATCAAAACAATATAATTAGTTCAGCTAATTAATAACTGGTAACTGTTAAAAGTTGAAACTTTGGGATAAAATTAGATTTTTGGCTTATTTTTAGTTTTTATTTGTCCATATTAACCTAATATTCAGGAGAAGTATGTTTACTTTTTGGAACTTTCCCAAAAATGTAAACAAAAATTCCTTCTTTTTTTTTTTTAAGGATTTTATTTATTTATTTGATAGAGAGAAATCACAAGTAGGCAGAGAAGCAGGCAGAGAAAGAGAGGAAGGGAAGCAGGCTCCCCGCCAAGCAGAGAGCCCGATGTGGGGCTCGATACCAGGGCCCTGAGATCATGACCTGAGCTGAAGGCAGAGGCCCCAACCCACTGAGACACCCAGGTGCCCCAATTCCTTCATTTTTTATTAATTGAAAATAGCTATCCACCAAAAAGACTCATAATCAATGGCCTAGAGGAGACCCATGCATTATCTAACTCCTGGTTGTAATGAAAGACATACAAAAAGAAAAAAAAATTAACCTCACATATTCATCTCCTTAATTTGCAAAAATATTATCTACTTTTATCGCTTACCCAGTATTACCAAAATAACTTCATAAACATCAAAGAAAATCATATAAGTCTCAATGTTTTTATAGAATTTTAAAAATAAAAGTCAATTGTATAATTTTCACACAGATAAATTTGTGTTATGTGTCAGAAGTCATTGCAACATACTAAATTATCTACTAATTAATTACATTTTACAGGTTCTAATATTTTCAACTTTTAGTATTTACTGTAAGAGATTTATGGTCAAAATATAGTACATAAAATCAAATTTTGTGTAATTACATTAAGACATTTCTAAAAGTTCAAAGCACAGATACTCAAAAGGATAATTAGAAGCCTTAGACAGAAAAAAAACAATCTAATAATATCTGAAGAAAGAAATTCATCTTTGCTGCAGCATATCAATTTTTTAAAACCTACTTTAAGGATGTTCTATGGTCACATGGGTCCCATTAAATATATAGCAGGTGTTCAGAGATTTGACTGTTCAAGATATAAAGTGCAGGAAGTACCTGAGCCAAATAAGCCAGGGGACTTGACTCTATCCCCGACCATATGAGAGTTTCCCCCATGGCCAAATTTGCCTTCTGGAGCAAAAATCACCCTGAACTGAACCTTTTTAACTGCACTAACTGGATAAATTCTCTTATCCTATGTTAAGAGTTTTAAACCAATTGAACTGGCATTCTTTAAACAGTCCTGAAACCTACTGATGGGAAGTCATGCCTAGCTTCGGACAATTAAAACAGTTGGCTGGCTGTCTTTTACTATAAGATGATCAGCCAATCCTTTCCCATTGAAGTTTATAAAAGCTATGTCCCTAGTGAGCCCATATTGTTTTCCCTATGCCTGGATTTAATATGGATCCAGCCTACCCATAGGGAACATAGCACAGATGACACAAAATGCCTCTACTCTCTTCCTTCCCTAGGGTGTATCTTCCTTGTTTCCTACTGTCCCTTGATCATCTCTCCCAGAGACCAAACAGACACTTACTTACATGGCCACTTTAGGTATAGTCATTGCCCTTGGTGGTTTTGGCCTGCCCTCTCGCTAATTCCTATGTACATCCCTTGAGTTCATCCAAATACAGCTTTACAAAACCAGTTATTTTCCTGCTTGGCCTGCCTCTGGTTGTTTTCAGCCTATGGAAGGTGGTTAGAATTTAATTTAAATTAAATCTGGTATGAATGTTATAATGAAAGCATTTATTCCATAAAAAAAACCAAAGTAATTAAAATTAATTGCCTTTAAAGTCTGTTACATAAAGCAAGTGAAGACTTCAAAATATTATATACTATGAATAGATGTTGAGATCTGTTGTTTTTTCCAATTGGCATCTATACCATGAATTTTAAAGAGCTTACCTTTTTGCCAAAAAGGAAAATTAATATGAACTTTTCAAGGATATGTACACTAGCACATTTACAAATTTAACTTTAATATTTAGCTCCAGAAGAAGAAGAAGAAAAATTATTTTTTTGTGTTCTTTGAACTGTTCTCTATAATCATATGAAAAATAAGATAAAACACATAAGAGGAATAGTTTTTCAAATACTTAAAATGTTAAAAATGTGGAAAGGTAGAACCATGACATCCTGGTTTGCTGCATTGTGAACAATTTTTTTACTGATTATTTTGTCCTGCAACCTCTTGCCTCTGTTATTTCTGACCTATCTATATGCTGCCTATAGGAGACTAATTTTAGACCTAAAGTCACCTACAGAGTGAAAGTGAGGGGGTGGAGAAATATTTATCACACAAATGAATGTCAAAAGAAAGCTGGAGTAGCAGTGCTTATATCAGATAAACTAAACTTTAAAACAACCACTGTACAAAAGAGACAAAGAAGGGCATTATATAATCACAAAGGGGACAACTCAGCAAGAACATATAACAATTGTAAATATTAATTCATCCAGTATGGAAACACAAAAATGTATAAAACAAAAACAAACATAAAGGAACTAACCAATAATAATGCAATAATAGTAGGGGCTTAACTCCCCACTTATATCAGTGGACAGATTATCTAAACAGAAAATCAACAATGGCTTTGAATGACACATAGGATCAGATAGACTCAACAAATATATTCACAACATTCCATCCTAAAACATCAGAATACACATTCAAGTGCACATGGAACATTCCCCAGAACAGATCAAATATTAAGTCACAAAACAGGCCTCAATAAATACAACAGAATTGAAATCATATCATGCTCCTTTTTTTGACTACAATACTAGAAATTATAAGTAACCACAAGAAAAAATTTGGAAAGACCACAAGTACCTGGAGGTTAAGCATGATACTAAACAATGAATGGGTCAACCAGGAAATCAAAGAAGGCATAAAAATCATACATGGAAACAAATGAAAATTAAAATGCAATGGTCCAAAATCCTTGGGATGCAAGAAAAATTGTCCTAAGAGGGAAATATACAGCAATACAAGCCTACATCAAGAAGTAAGAAAAATCTCAAATAGGCAAGAAAAAGAACTACAAATGAAGCCTAACGCCAGTAGAAGGGGAAAAAAATAAGGATTAGAGCTGGAGTAAATGATAAAATTACAAATGAGGGGGCGCCTGGGTGGCTCAGTGGGTTAAAGCCTCTGCCTTCAGCTCAGGTCATGATCTCAGGGTCCTGGGATCAACCCCGTGTCAGGCTCTCTGCTCAGCAGGGGGCCTGCTTCCCCCCACCCCACCTGCCTCTCTGCCTACTTGTGATCTCTTTCTGTCAAATAAATAAATAAAAAGGATATATGAACTCCTATATGAATTGTAGTCTTTACAATAGCCAAATTCTGGAAGCAACCCAAGTGTCCATCACTTGGTGAATGGATGAAGAAGATGCGGGATATGTATTTAATGGAATATTATTCAGCCATAAGACAGTATGAAACCTTGCCAGTTGCAGCAACATGGATGGAAATAGGGAGTAGAATGCCAAACAAAATAAGTCAGACAAATCCCAGAAGATTTCCCTTAATGTGGAATTTCAGAAACAAAAATAAAGGGGAAAAAAACTTGTTTGGTTTGTTTCTTAACTATAGAGAAACTGATGGTCACCAGAGGGGAAGGGGACAGGTGAAATAGGTGAAGGGGACTAACAGTACAGTAATCATGAGGAGCACTGAGTAATGTACGAAATTACTGAATCACTGTCTTGTACACCTGAAACTAACATAAGACTGTGTGTTAAATACTCTGGAATTAAATCTAAAAAGAAAAAGAAAAATTAAAAAAAATTACAAATGAGAAGGAGAAATAAACGGACACCACAGAAATACACTTGACTGGTTTTCTGCTGAATGCTTAACATGTTCTAACTCATCATCGAAGTTTTGTTGCTAATGAGCAAAAGAGAAACTGGAGGAAGCAATATTGGAATAAGAAATCTAAAAATCTAGGGTCACTCAGACAGTAGTTATAATTTGAATGCTTATATTTTATTCATAGTATGAAAAACTATATGCCAACAAATGTGACAACCTTGAAGAAGTGGATAAATTCTTAGAAACACATAAGCTATCAAAACTGAAACAGGAAGAAATAGACAACTTGAACAGACCTATAACCAGCAAAGAAATTGAATTAGTAATCAAAAATCTCTCAACAAACAAAAGTCCAGAACTAGATGGCTTCTACCAAACATTTAAAGAATTAATACCTATTCTTCTCAAGCTATTTCAGAACACAGAGAAGGAAGGAAAGTTCCAAATCCATTCTATGAGGCCAGCATTACCCTGATACCAAAACCAAATAAGGACTCCGTTGAGAGAGGAACTACAGGCCAATATCCCTGATGAACATGGATGTAAAAATTCTCAGTAAAATACTAACAAACCGAATCTAACAAAACATTAAAACAAATCGTTCATAGTGATAAGTGAGATCTTTTCCTGAGTTGCACAGGTGGTTTGATATTCATAAATTATCAACATGATGCACCACATTAATAAAAGAAAAGGTAAGAACCATATGATCCTCTCAATAGATGCAGTAAAAGCATTTGGCATAGTAAAACACCCATTCATGATAAAAACCATCAACAAAGTATTTTTAAAGGGAATATACCTCATTCATAATAAAGAGCAAATGTGAAATCCCACAGCTATTATCCTCAATGGGGAAAAGCTGGGAGCTTTTTCCCTAAAGTCAGAAACAAAACATGGATGTCCACTCTGACTGCTTTTATTCAACATAGTCCTGTAAGTCCTAGCCACAGTAATCAGACAACAAAAAGAAATAAAAGACACCTAAATCAGCAAAGCAGAAGTCAAACTTCCACTACTGGCAGATGAAATGATACTCTATATAGAAAATCTGAAAGAATACACCAAAAAACTGCTAGGACTATAAACAAATTCAGTAAAGTTGCAGGATACAGAATCAACATAAATAAATCTGCATGTTTATACACCAATAATAAACAGGAGAAATAGGAATCCAGGAATCAATCCCATTTACAATTGTGCCAAATGTCATAAGATAGCTAGAAATAAACCTAACCAAAGAGGTGAAAGACTGGTCCTCCAAAAACTATAAAACACTGATGAAAGAAATTGACGATGACACAAAGAAATAGAAAGATACTCCATGCTGATGGATTGGAAGAACAAATATTGTTAAAGTGTCTATACTACCCAAAGCAACCTCACATTTAATGCAATCCCTATCAGAACAGGAACAGCATTTTCCACAGTACAAGAAAAAAACAATCCAAAAATTTCTGCGGGACCACAAAAGACCGGGATAGTCAAAGCAGTCGTGAAAAAGCAAATCAAAGTGGGAGGCATCAAGATTTCGGACTTCAAGTTGTATTACAAAGCTGTAGTGATCCAAACAGTATGGTACTGTCATAAAAATAGACAGTTAGATCAATGCAACAGTATAGAAAAGTCACCAATGAACGCACAACTATATGGTCAATTAATATTCAACAGAGCAGGAAAGAGTATCCAATGGAAAAAAGTCTCTTGAACAAACAGTGTTGGGGAAACTGGAAAACTACATGCAAATGAATGAAAATGGACCACTTTTAACACCATACACACACACAAAAATTCAAGATGGATTAAAGACCTAACTATGAGACATAAAACCATAAAAGTTCTAGAGGAGAACACAGGCAATATCTTTTTGACATTGGCCATAGCAACTTCTTTCTGGATATGTCTCCTGAGGCAAGAGAAGCAAAAGCAAAACTAAACTATTGGGACCTCATCAAAGTAAAAAGCTTTTTGCACAACAGCTTTTGCACAGTCAATAAAACTAAAAGGCAATCTATGGAATGGGAGAAGATATTTCCAGATGACATATCTAATAAAGGGTTAGTATCCAAAATATATAAAGAACTTCTAAAACTCAATACCCCCCCACAAAAAACAATATTCCATTAAAGAATGGAAATAAGAACATGAATAGACACTTTAACAAAGAAGACAGCAGATGATCAACAGACATGAAAAAATGTTCCACATCACTGATCATCAGGGAAATAGAAATCAAAAGTGCAATGGAATATCACCGCATACCTGTCAGGATGCTTAAAATCAACAACACAAGAAACGGCAGCTGCTGGCAAGAATGTAGAGGAAGGGGAACCCTCCTGCAATGTGGATAGGAATACACACTTGTGCAACCACTCTGGAAAACAGTATGGAGGTTCCTCAAAAAGTGAAAAACACAACTACTCTATAATCTAGCAGTTGCACTACTAGGTCTTTACCCAAAGAATACAAAAATACCAATTCAAAGGGATGCGTACATCCTGATGTTTAATAGCAGCATTATCTACAATAGCCAAAATATGGAAACAGCCCAAGTGTCCCTCAACTTATGAATGGATAAAGAAGATGTGGCATGTGTGTGTTTGTGGGTATATATACATGTATATATATACACATACACAATCAAATATTATTCAGCCATAAAAAAGAATGAAATCTTGCCCTTTGCAACAATGTCAGTGGAGCTAGAGAGTATTATGTGAAGTGAAATAAGTCAGAGAAAGAAAATTCCAATATGATTTAATTCACATGTGGAATTTAAGAAATAAAACAGATGATTAAAAGGGGGAAGAAAGAGAGAAAGAGATAATGAGAAACCAAGAACCAAACTACTATAGAGAACAAACTGGTGGTTACCAGAGGGGATATAGGGGTGTAAAATAGATGATGAGGATTAAAGAGTGCACTTGTGAGGAGCACCAGGTGATATATGAAGTGTTGAATCATTATATTGTACTCCTGAAACTAATATTACACTATATGTTAACAAACTGAAATTTAAACCTACAACAAAATCACAACTCCAAGAATGCAATGATTTTGGAAAGAAAAGGCTAATTGGTGACACAAGCCCTCCTGTAATTGATAGTTGATTAGTGTATTTTTACCCAGTAGAGTTTCCGGAATACCACTCAGACTTGGATGGGAGTGGCATAGATTTTTTGTGTCAAAGTATTTCAGAGAACTACAAGCTGTATTTAATTCTGTCACAATCAGAAATTCCTAAAGCTTTAGAATATTTCTTTGTAATCTGCCCATGATAAGTGACTGAAAAACATCAGAAATGAAGCAAGGTACTGTCCTTCAAATTTTTATCTGAAAAAGAAATGAATCTGTGTTCACTCAAATAGACGGGAGAAGCAAAAATATTCCACATATTGTACTCATGTATAAATATACTGCATGTAGATAATGCCTTTTATTTATAAATATGTAACTAGAAAATAGCAACAACAATAATTTAGGAAAGTGTCCTGAAATAGGGAAAGAAAGCATTTCCCTGAAAACTCAGGGGGATCAGGGGCATCTGGGTGGCTCAGTGGGTTACCTGAGCTCTGCCTTCAGCTCAGGTCATGATCTCAGGGTCCTGGGATCGAGCCCCACATCGGGCTCTCTGCTTGGCAGGGAGCCTGCTTCCTCCTTTCTCTCTGCCTGCCTCTCTACATACTTGTGATCTCTGTCTGTCAAATAAATAAATAAAATCTTAAAAAAAAAAAAAACTCAGGGAGATAAAGGAATATCCACACAATTCATAGCAGGAAACAGTAACACTTTACAAATTGTGTGTTTCTTTCAAAAGCAATAAAGAGGTAACAAATAGAATAGAGAAGATAGTTACAGAAGTGAAGATAATAAGGAATCAAGGAAAAAATAAGCTAAGATGAATACAGAAAACATTGCTCTTTAAAATAAAAGAGTGCAAAATCAAATGAAGATCATTATTAAAATATGCAACAGTGTAAGTAAAGAGAAGATATGATGCTGAAAAACACTGAAATATAAATGGTAAGGGGTGCCTGGCTGGCTCAATTGTTGAGTGTCTGCTTGTGGCTCAACATCACTCAGCATCCGGGAAATACAAATCAAAACCTCAATGGGATACCACCTTACACCAGTCAGAATGGCTAAAATTAACCAGTCAGGAAATGACGGGTGTTGGCAAGGATGAGGAGAAAGGGGAACCATCCTACACTTTTGGTGGGATTGCAAGCTGGTGCAGCCACTCTGAAAAACAGTATGGAGGTTCCTCTAAAAGTTTAAAATAGAGCTACCTTATGACCCAGCAGTTACACTACTGGGTATTTACCCTAAAGATACAAATGTAGTGTTCTGATGGGGCACTTGTACTCAAATGTTTATAGCAGCAATGTCCACAATAGCCAAACTTATGGAAAGAGCCTAGATGTCCATCAATAGATGAATGGATAAAGAAGAAGTGGTACATATATAGAATGGAATATTATGCAGCCATCAAAAAGGGAAATCTTGCTATTTGCAACAATATGGCTGGAGTTAGAGGTTATTATGCTGAGCAAAATAGGTCAATCAGAGAAAGACAGTTATCATATGATCTCACTGATATGAGAAATTTGAGAAACAAGACAGGATCATAGGGGAAGGAAGTTAAAAATGAAACAAGATGAAACCAGAGAGGGAGACAAACCATAAGAGACTCTTATCTGAGGAAACAAACTGAAGGTTGCTAGAGGGGAGGGGGGTGGGAGGAATGGGAGTGGCTGGGTGATGGACACTGAGGAGGGTATGTGCCATGGTGAGTGCTGTGAATTGTGTAAAACTGATGAATCACAGACCTGTACCCCTGAAACAAATAATACATTAAATGTTAACTTAAAAATATTTTAAAAATTAAGTAAAATAAAAAACACTGCTTATTCTTTACTGTTATTTACCTTATCTTTCCCCACATCTTCTGGATTTGTTTTTCTTACCTGTGAACTTCATCTAAAAATATCTTCACTGTGGGTGTTTATGAGACTAATCCTCTGAAGCCATGAATGTCTGGAAATAATTTCATTATGTCCTGCCTTTCAAGTAATAATTTGGCTGTACATAAAGTTATAGGTTTGAAGTTGTATTCCTTTTTTTCTTTAAAATTTATACTCCATGACCATCTTGCATCCAAAATTACTATTGAGAAACACAATGTCAAACATTATGATCAATTGTCCTTTCCAGTGTACCTTTTAAATTTTATTGGAATTAAATATAAAAAATAAAATAAAATACATTTATTGGAATTAATAATTGCCTCATTTTTCATATGTTTTGTTCTCCACTGAGTAATGATTTGCCCACATGTCTTTGCCTGAGATGGAAAACTCCTCTCCCTATGGACAAGATATATCAGACAATCCAACACTCCATTTCCCTTCTTAGAGACATCTTTCCTGGAGGCCAACATCTTCTTTTCCTATGTGGACTGGCTAATCAGTAAGCCTCATGAACAATTCTCATTCCCGTGTTTCTTCTTACCCTTCCCCTGCTGATTTTCTTAGCCTCATACCTGTGTTGAATTTCTGTATGCTAGATATTGTATCTTTTTTGTTTTATTCACTCATTTTGAAGGACACCTTCTGCCCATAATAGTTCTTTTTTTTTCTTGAAAATGGAAGGTGGAATATAAAATTAGTATGTAGGTAGATGTATGTGCATATATACGTCTGCATGTGTGTGTGTGTATAAAAAAACCAAGATGTACTGATATTTCCATTGCATAGCTAACACCACCACAGGGCACTTTTAGCCTTCCCTATTTCCTTATTTATAACTCTTTTACGGTAATGAGAAACATGACTCTCATTATGCACTTCATTTTTCTTATTTGCTCAAACCTAGAATATGCATATAATAGCTTCAAAATTGCTAATCCATATCTCTGCAAAAAAACAAACCTACCAACTGTAGTACAATATTTGTATATCGTTCTTTTTTATGATTAGCCTTTGAGGATTCAGTCAAAATATTGTTTTCAAGGTTATTTACATTGATTCTCCTCCTGCCCCTCGATGAGTTATATTATTCATTTACAGATTTACAGTACAGTCAGGTTCATTTGTTTCTGTTTTTATTCCATTTTGGGCCCTGAACCCTATCCCTATTGATTTTTTCTATCTGGATGTGTAAAACATTAACATATTGTAAGAGTCAGAAATATACAAAGAGATTTACTCAGGGTAGTGTCACTCTCCCTCCTGTGGTTAAATCTCTCATCTGTTTTAGTCTCCATTTTTTCCACCCAGTTACTATGTATACCCCTGCAGACCCTTATAAACCCTTGCCATATGCACTTTATTTCCTCAGTTTCTAATTTATCCCTCTTGTGTTTCTACTTGCACACATGAGCAGATGAATGTATATTTTATTTTCCCTTATTTATCACATTAGATTGGCTTGTCCTTTGCTTTCCTCATATAATAGTAGAAGCTGAAATCACTCCCTATCAGTTCATCCAGCTACATAGTTCTACACAATGTATACTTACTATTTTTTTAATCGATCACTCCCCTATGCACGGGCACTGTCATAATTGGGCCCACTATGCTCTAGTCACATACAGTGCTACAGTGAATGTACTTGTGCATATGTACTTTGAGATAAATTACTAAACATGGGTTACAAGGTATGTGGATATGTAATTTTGATAGATTCTGATAAATTGTACTCCAGAGATTTGCACCTCTTTGCATTCTCACCAGCAATACACAAGATTGCTATTCCCACCCCCCACCCCCACCCCCGAAGGCCTGGAAACCAGATTGGGCTGTCAGATTTTTACTGCCATTGCCCATTTTTGAGAGGAGAATCAGACTGAAGTTTTAGTTCAAATTGTGTGAGTAAATGCTTTAAGAACCATTTTGTCTGTATTTTATGTTATCTGTAAATATCATTTTCTTTGGATTTTTGGCCATTTTCTCCCTCAGTTTTTATCACTTCTTTATACATTATTATTTTTTAATTCAATTAGCCAACATAGAGTGCATCATTAGTTTCAGTTGTAGTGTTGAACAATTCATCGCTAATGTACAACAACCAGTGCTCATTGCATTACATGCCGTCCTTAATGCCCATCACCCAGTATCCCTCCTCCCACCCCTTTTCCTTTCCACAACCCTCAGTTTGTTTCCCAGGGTCCAGAGTCTTTCATGGTTTATCTCCCTCTCTGATTTCTTCCCGTTCAGTTTTCTTTCCCTTCCCCTATGATCCTCCGCACTGTTTCTTATAGTCCATATATGAGTGAAACCATATGGTTGTCTTTCTCTCCTTGACTTATTTCACTTAGCATAATACCCTCCAGTTCGATCAACGTTGAAGTAAATGGTAGGTATTCATCCTTTCTGATGGCTAATATTTCATTGTATATATGAACCACATCTTCTTTATCCATTCATCTGTTGAAAGGTATCTTGAGTCTTTCCACAGTTTGGCTATTGTGGACATTACTGCTATGAACATTGGGGCAAGTGCCCCTTCCTTTCACTACTTCTGTATCTTTAAGAATTACCCAGTAGTGCAATTACTGGGCCATAGGGTAGTTCTAGTTACAACTTTTTGAGGAATCTCCATACTGTTTTCCACAGTGGCTATACCAACTTGCATTGCCACCAACAGTGTAAGAGGGTTCCCCTTTCTCCACATCCTCTCCAACATTTGTAGTTTTTCATACTATTCTCTTATAATTGTTCATATTTCTTGATTGGATTACTTGTTCCTTGGGTGTTGAGTTTGATAAGTTCTCTATAGATTTTGGATACTAGCCCTTTATCTGATAGGTCGTTTGCAAATATCTTCTCCCATTCTGTCCGTTGTCTTTTGGTTTTGTTGACTGTTTTCTTTGCTGTGTAAAAGCTTTTGATCTTGATGAAGTCCCAATAGTTCATTTTTGCCCTTGCTTCCCTTGTCTTTGGCGATGTTTCTATGAAGAAGTTGCTGCGGCTGAGTTTGAAGAGGTTGCTGCCTAAGTTCTCCTCAAGGATTTTGATAGATTCCTGTCTCACATTGAGGTCTTTCACCCGTGTTGGGTCTATTTTTGTGTGTGGTGTAAGGAAATGGTCCAGTTTCATTCTTCTGCATGTGGCTGTCCAATTTTCCCAACACCATTTGTTGAAGAGTCTGCTTTTTCTTTTTTTCCCCCCATCTTTCCTGCTTTGTCAAAGATTAGTTGACCATAGGAGGGGTCCATTTCTGGACTCTCTGTTCTGTTCCATTGATCTATGTGTCTATTTTTGTGCCAGTACCATACTGTCTTGATGACTGTATAAGCAGCATTTTTAAAATTAAGGACAAGTACTATAAAAATCAGGAGTTAAGCCAGCAGAACAAAATTTCATCTATTCAATGGAAAACAGAAATAGAAGCAGTTAAAAAAAAGTACAGTATGTAGAAAATCTGCAAAAAAAATGATAGAAATAAGTGATAATATTATAGTGATTACCATCTATTAATTAAGCTCACCCATTGAAGTCTAGAGGCTCCCAGAAAGAATAAAAAATAATATTGAACCATACACTGCTTTTGAGAGACACATGTAGGAAATAGTTATACAACTGAAAATAAAGAGATGGAAGAAAAGAAAAAGAAAAAGGCAAAAATGAACCAAATGACACTAGGATAGAAATCTTAACATCTGAAAAAAAAGGTAAAAAAATCATGAGACAAGACAGATAATCATACACTTGTAAAAGGAACAATAGGACAGAAAGATACACCTGTTATAGTCATACAAACGCCTAAAAGAATCAGCCTCAAAAATGTGTCAAGCAAAAACTGGTAGGGTGAAGAGGTTTAAAAAAGTTTTTTCCCCAACTTTATTAAGATATAACTGACAGGGTAGGGAGAGATTAATAAATCTAGAGTTTGGTAAACTATTACCATGAGCCAAAAGCTGCTGCCATAAATTTTTGTAAATAAAACTTTATGAGACACAGCCATTTTCATGCTTTCACATGTTGTCTGTGGATGCTTTAACAATACAGGTACAGAGCCAAGAAGGTATGACTACTCCTGGCCCACGGAGCCAGAAATATTTACTGTCTGGTTCTTTACAGAAAAGTTTGCCAACCTCTGATATAAACAATTCAGATATTAAGTTGAAGCCCTAAGATATTTATAGAATTCTACACCCAGCAATCAGAGAATGCACATTGTTTTCAAGAACACATAGAACATTTACAAAAAGAGAACACATTCTAACCCCCAAAAAGGAAAACCTCAAAAATAAAAAGCAAAATTTCAGCACTATGAAATTAAATTATATATTCATTTTTTAATGAATAACCAAGAAATCGCTCTGTACTAAAACCAAATCAGATAGAAAATAATCTCTGGGTTTTTTTTAAAAGAGGAATAAATAATTAAATAAAAACTCATAATAGTTGAAGTTCAGTATATCTGTGAAAATTAGTGAAGACAAGCCAAATGAGAACAAGAAAAGGTGACATTCAGAGATGACTATCTCCAGGGAGTGAGCCATCATACCTATTTTGTCTAAGAATTCACATTATTCATAGCACTTGTTACATATTTTAGCAGTTTTGTTCTATGTGAAATGTTGCTTTATTTTTCAAGATGATTGTTGCTAAATTATGTCTTGCCTTTTTTCTATTGACTGGTTTCCAGAGATTTATCTGTATCATTAGCCTCTAAAAAGCAGTTTTTTTAAAAAAATTACAGTTGCTCTCTAATCTATTTTTCTGTCACTAATTTTTGCCATATTTTAATTCTGTCCTTTTACTTTCTTAGGACTACTGTGTTTTTTTTTTAATTTTTCCCTTTAAAATCCTTAAATTACATGTTTAGCTCACTAATTTTTCTTTTTTTCTTTCTTTTAAAAGTATATATTATTTAAATCTTCAAGATTACCAGTTTTACAAGTAAGAAGTTAATGAGGAAAATAAAGTATTCTCTTTGTTTCTGTGCTTAGCCAGATGCAGTATTTTGGCACTTTAAAGTCTTTAAAGTGCCTATTTTTAAAATTTAGTCACTGTTTCCCATACTTTTCCTAGCACTGGGAAGCTTCCACAGCATTGTCCTGTCAGGTTTTCTGACACTGGATTTATATGACCTACCATTAGGTCATATAAATGCAGTATAAATGCAGACACCATACCCACACTTGAGGTGTTAATTTTTCATTAATGGGATATTTTCAGCCCTTCTCAGAATGTTTAAGATAGGCCTCTTAAAATGAAAGAATAAAGAAAGAAAAACAGATGAAGATCCAGGACCAGATCATCCAAAAAGGGAAGGGAGGATGTTTCAGTCAGCTTCTTTGTGTCTCACTTTTAAATATGAATAGACAGCTAAGATCACCTGAGAAATACTCAGAAGAGTAGAAAAGCTATTATCTCAAAGTCAAGTCTTTGCAAGCAACTGCAGTTTAGAGCAGGATAGAGGACTGTGTCCCTCAGACAGCCTGAATTCAAGTAATGGCCTCATCTCTTGGTGACTGTGTAACTTGAGTAAGTCACTAAGGTTCTCAAAGGTTCAGTTTTACAATAAATATTATTAAAATATTTCCTACCTCTTAGATGTTTTAAGGATTAATTAAATTAATCTGCATAAAACATGGTATTTGAGTACTGGGCAAAGGATATCAGTTAATAAGTGGTAATTATTATTATCTCCCACATCAGTACAAGTAAATCCATCTGTAGCAGAGTAAACTCATAATTATTTCCCTTCTTGAGATTTTCCCAATTGGCCTTTACTATCCTACAAAACCATATACCAACTGCCATCCCGACTGTTGCTGATTGTTCTAGAGTTGCGCTGTTCATTATGGTAACCACTAGTCACATAGGGCTATTAAATGTCATTTAATAAAGGTACATAAAACTCAGAATTCTGCTCTTCTGTTATACTTGCCACATTTCATATGCTCAGAGGTCATAATACGTGGTTAATAATTACCATATTGGGTCATCACCAAAAAGTTCTCGTTGGCAGCCCTGATAGAGGGAGATACAGCATGAAGCTGAACCAACCACAGTGGAGCCAATAGGTGTCTGAAATTTGAATGAGGAAACGTGGAACTCTGTATCAGCTGGGAACAAGTCCATGGTTATCCACGCCCTCGGAAGAATGCTGAGAACTCCTAATGCAAGGTGTGAAGAGACGGCCTCGCGATTTGGTTACCAAAGCCCAGGTCTCAATCAATTCTCTAGACTCCTTCAATGTCCCCAAGTAATAAGGCAAAAAAGCTCTACTCAAGTTGCAAAGGTCTTCTTCCCATGAGTTGCTCTACTTTTAACTTTGCTTATGATGTTTTCAACTGGAAAAACAAATGTACATTTTTTGATTAAGTTGAATCTGCCTATATTGTATTACTTCTGCTTAGGATGTCCTATCCATTTCTACAGTTAAAAAATTTCCTCTAGTACCTGTATAGGTTCACGTTATTTATGTTTGTCTTATTTCCCAAAGTGGCATTGCTGAGAGTATTTATATTATTGCTTTAACAATACAAATAATGGCAAATAATTTAAAACGTGCAAAAAGCTATAAAGTGACAATTAAATTCCCTGGCACCCCTCCCTACAGCCCTGCAGTTTCCTTCCCTAGAGGAAAACATATTTATCAGTTCTGTGTGGTGTACTACCAGAGATAATTTTCTCCTTTTATGGTATTAAATTTAGATTTCTAATCAACTTCTAATTTATTCTGTTTGGTTTAAGGCAGAATCACTTTTTTTTTTTTTTTTTTTTGGTCAAATAGGCAGCCAATTATCCCAACATCATTTATCTGTAGAGCAGTCCATTATTTCCCTAAGGATCTTTAAATGCCGACATTTTCATACCCTAGCTCCCCATTTATACCTAAGTCATTCTTGACTCTCTCTCTCCCATACCACCAACCTACTTTATTCTTCTATTCTCACACTTGTCAAATAGTTTTAAAACTATGTGTGGAAAAATAGAGTAAGGTAGAGTTTCAACAGAGAAACTAACTTAAACAGCTGGTTTTGTGGCAGGGCAAAGGTCTTCTCATGTTTTTTTCATTTTTTTTTTTCCTTTACAACATCCTTGTTTTAGAACTTTTTAATCAAATTTGCAAGATCTGCTTAATATCCCTTGTAAATTGGCAAAGGGTCAGTTGAATTCATAAAATTATTAGGCAGGGGCGCCTGGGTGTCTTAGTTAAGCATCTGACTCTTGATATCTCAACTCAGGTCTTAATCTCAGGGTGGTGAGTTCAAGCCACACGTTGTGCTCCATGCTTGGCATGGAGCCTATTAAAAAAAAAATTTTGTTAGGGAAAATGTATTTTATGATGAAAAAAAAAGTCTTCAAGAAGAAGCAGATACTATACACATAAGTATTTTAAAAATATAAAGCAGTATATAAATTATTATTAGAAATCCTTTTGAAGTTGAGAGGGAAATTTTAAGCCTAAAGTGTTAAACTATGCCTGACTGTCATGGAACAATATTCCTTTTGGCATACTGTCGAATATATTTTGTGATTACAAAGTAGCTAAGTTAGATCACAAGGCTATATTTAGTTAAAGCATGTTAAGTGAATTTCAAAAGAATGACTGCATTTTAAAAAAAGACACACAAAAAATAAAGTTGCTGCATACATAGACAAGTGTGGAGGAGGTCAAAGTTGTCAGTTATGTAACAGTTTAGCTTGTTTCTTTGACTCAGAGCTCTCCTTAATTCACTTACTTCACCATAAGTAAAGCGTGGATAATTCAGTACTCTGCATATCAGGCTCTGGCATTTTATTTCAGATTTGGGTTTTGGCCATTCAGGTTACCACAAGGTTGTCATGTCTTTATAAGTATTATTTTATTTATTTATTTTTTATAAAACAGGCTTTTTAAAAAATTATTTGAGAGAGAATGAGAAAGAGCACAAGAGGGGGAGGATCAGAGGTAGAAGCAGACTCCCTGCCAAGCAGGAGGCCTGATGTGGGACTTGATCCCTGGACTCTGGGATCAGGACCTGATTGGAAGAGAGTCACTTAACCAACTGAGCCACCCAGGTGTCCTATTAATATTATTTTAAATATAAGCGATGACTCTGTTGTTATTGCTAATCTTTTTTTTTTTTTTTTAATGAGATGATCACATGAATGTTCATAAATTCTCTTCTTTTACCACCTCCTGGGAACTATTTAAAAAATTGGTTTTCTTCCTTAACTTCTTCGCATGTGAAACATTTCTCTCTCAACCCTGGCACAATTCCCATTTGTTTTGGGAAGCTTATCACATTCCAAAAGTTTTCACATTTTGGGCAAAGGGTAAGACTAAAGAGATATTTAATAATAGAGTAAAAAAATAACACACTGAAACATTGCAGCATGTGTGGACTACCTACAATGCAGTGAATAATGTCAACCCTTATAGAATAGATATAGAGTTCCAGTTCAAAACTAAATAATTTGTATATTTGTTTTTCAATTGGTGTTGAAAGGACACCAATATGCTAAAGGACAGTGATTCATTTACTTGTGGCTTGATGAAAAAAGACTGGTTCTGCCTTCATGACCTAAGGGGTGCCAACAACAAAGACTGACCCTGAGTTCAGACTTCCAATTCTCCTCTACCATTGGCTTTATCGAAAGCTACTGCAGACTGTATTGGGACAGAATATAATGCTGTGAGCCCTGACATCGCCACAGGCCTAGTTTGTGTCTGAGACAAACATCTCTCTAGGTGAAGTGAGACAAACTCTTTGGGTACCCTCTTAAAAGGACCATTTTATCATCTCTTAAATGAGACTGTTAGAACTGATAATAGTGTTTTTTCTCATCACCTCTTTTATCAGTTTTTTAATTGAGGGTCAAAAATATATTTCCAAGTCATACCAATCCTTTGAGTTCATATATCTACATCTATATATAAAAACGCTGTCTAAACATTTCTTTTAGATGTCTCAAAAACACTTTAAGGTCAGTAGGCCTGAAGCTCAGTTGATGAACTTCTCCAAATAGGTACTTTCCAAAGAAATTACCAAAATACTTATAGTTCATGACTAAGACTCATTCTTGTTCTCCTTGGCTTCACAAACCCAGTTGATCATCAAGTCCTACTATTTTTGCCTCTAAAACCTCTGGAATCCATCTACTTGTCCTCAGCACAACTGCCAGTTCGTTAACACAAAGAGTTCTCCTCCTTTGTGCTGCCTACATATGTCTTGTATTTATGCTTCATCACATCTGGTGCCCCTCAAACGAGGTGTTTACCTCCAGCTAGATTATCTTTTTTCAATATGCAGTCTTTATTATGTCCCATCCCCATCCCCACTGAATATATGTCATTGGCTTTTTATTGCTCTTAAAGAGATAAATCTATAACATGCTTTACACCATCCAGCTGAAGTTTACCTTTTATTCATGTTATTTCATGATACCTCCATTATTTTCTGAGTTCCAGTTACCATTGATTCTTTGCCTATGTTTTTCATTTTGGAACCTTTATCTGCACCACCTTCCCTATTGAAAACGTAACTAAAATACTGCTTTTCATGGAAATTTTTACATACAACCCTCTCCCTCATTCATTAGACCAGGTCCATCAGGTCCATCTGATAAATGTCTCTTAACTTTATATGCCATCTCTTTATATAATTATTCAAGCTACAGTTTCATTTCTATTTTGTTAGTGTTTTATTGAGGTAGCTTTCTCATAAATGTAGATGCACTGAGAAAAGAAACCAAGTCTATTGTGCTTATCATCATATCCTCAGCATTTAGCTCAGTGCCTAGAAAATCAACTACTAGTCAATAAATAATCGCTTAATGAATAAGTGAATATAATGTGTCCCTCCTATGTATCATTCAACCTTTTAGCTCTATAAAGGATATGAAGGAAAATACTATAGCTCTTCCCTTCAAGTTTTTTTTTAATCTAAGACTTACAGTCCAGTTATCTCCATATTTAAAACTTCAAACTCCCCTACCTACCTCCAATGCTCCTAATCTTCCTTAGCCTGCTTTATTTTTCCTTAGCACCTCTTAACCTTCTAAGATAAACTGTCTAATTTACTTAATCATTCTGTATACTGAAAGCAGGAATTTTTGTCTCTTTGTTGAGTGATGGGTCCCAGTCAGCTGGGGACAGCTCCTAGCGCACAGTGGGCATTCAACAAATATTTGTTCAAGGAAGGAGTGAATGGAGATTTCCAAAAGCAATTAATCACAAAATTTCTTATTCATTCATTTCCACCTTAGTAAGCTACATAATACACCTATAGCAATGTTCTAACAGAGGTCACCTTCCTTTTCCCACCCACCCAGGGAACATCCGTGATGTCTGGAGATAGTTATAATTGTGACAGCTTGGGTGGGAGGGATGACTATTGGTACCTGGTGGTACGGGACAGGGATTTTGCTAAACATCCTCAATAAACAGGCAGCTCCCCACAACCAAGAACTATGGGGCCCAGCATGTCAGTAGTGCAGAGGATGAGAAAATCGGAACAATAGTCTCTACTGCTGTGTCCCTGCCTTTCTTTCCATCAACTTGCATTCCTTCTTTCTCTCCAGTGTCAAAGGCTTTACCCCTTCTGCTGATACTCTGAGATAAATACTGAGTGTCTTGTTGAGGCTTACTGGGGAAAAAATGGTGGAGTAAGTTTCTGGCATGAGTATAAGGATGATGAGTGACAATATAGGTGGCATGCATTTAGGACCCCTCACTAACTCTTTTTCAGAATAACTAAGGATCTCTCTTTCTGGTTCTTGATTTTAAGTAGGTATTCCTAGGCTATACTGGATCTATGGCAACCACTATATTCCATCAGTGCATGTAAGAATTGTCACTTAATTGTACGGAAGCAGTCTCAGTTTCCTTATCTATATGTGAAAAATGAGCCAGGCTGAGTCTACCTTGGGATGCTTACCTGTGTTTACTGGCATGCATATGTGGGTTTGGGTAAGATTTGCAGAAGGGAGGGAGGTTCTTTTGGTCCCTGGGCACAAATTGATACTTGATAATGCTTGTTGAGCATTAATCTTTTAAACTCAGCCTACGAAAAAGAAGAAAAAATCATGCCTGTGTATGTGATGTGTGTGTTTGTGTGAAGTAACCTGAAAAGGAGTCTAGAAACTGAGAAATTAAGAAGGCTTGGCATTACTGCATAACAAAGTACCACAATTATAGCAGCTTAAACAACATCCCTTAATTATCTCACAGTTTCTGTAGGTCAGAAGGTCAAGCACAACTTAAATGAGTTCTCTACTCAAGGTCTCATAGGGTTGAGATCAAGGTGTTGGCCAGGTCTGGGGTTCCATCTGAAGCTTAGAATCTTTTTCTAAGCTCACATTATTGTTGCCAAAATTCAATTTCTTATATCTGTAGAACTCATGGAGGCTTATGGACCAGTGGAAAATTTCAGACTATATTATAGAGTCTTTTAAATGGCTTTTCTGATTAGGTTAGGTCCATTCAGGGTAATCTCCCTTTTGACTAACTCATTGTTAACTGACTTTGGGCTTAAATTACAGCTGCAAAAATCTCCTCACCTTTGCCTTGTAACATAACCAAATCACGGGAGACTATCACATCCTATCCACAGATCCGACCCATACTCAAGGGGATTGATGAGGCATCATCTTAGAATTTTGTCAACAAGGGAGCTATTTTCACCTGTTATTGATTTGGAGTCTAAGAGACAAAGCGAAACACAGAACTGGGGAGATAAACATCTTCTGCCAAGTCTAACAGAACTCTCTGGGAAGCTAGAGCATACTAAGGGTTTAAGGTAACCCAAGAAGAGAAATACTCTAAGACAGGGCCACATCACTGGCATGGCACGTGACAGGACACCGGTCCTTTTGTGGGAACATGTCACAGTGCCATCCTGAAGTTCTCCAGGGATGAAGGCCAGGGATGAAGAACCAGAGTGAACCCAATTTCAAGTAATTTTGAAATACTGTATGGGGAATCTAAGAATTTTCCAGAAAGCTTTTGTTAGGGATTGAGGGAAAAGTCTTCTGAGTTTTGAAAGTTACAACTGTAGTAGTTGTGAGCTATCAAAATGTGACTTTTTAATGTAAATTGCCTTCTTTGTCACATACAAACTGGTTACTCGTAATGACTCAAATATAGTTTATGTTAATATGATTTCTGAGGCTTTAGTGATAGCTTCTCTGATTAGTCACCAAAGCAAACACATAGAAGCACACAGTCAACACTGGGCAATAATGAAATGCAAGAGATTTGCTCTGCTCTGTGGTGAACAGGCTCTGCTGAAGCCTACTTCTCTGCGATACTGTAGTCTGTGGAATTTTTGTAGGATTCTCTGTGTTTCTAAATAAAGAAAAAACACTTAAAGCCTGAATACTACAAGAAGGGTGTTCCTTTATTACACAGAATCACTGTACAGCTGTTTACTGTGTCCTGTTAGCAAATGTCCCCCTAGCAGCCACTTTGAGAAAAAGTGTGTTTTCACTTTCAGCCTCACCAGGACTTTTGTGTTAAACTGTCTTAGCCCCTCTTGTATTTAGGATTAACTTTACCTCGGAGTTGTTCTGTAATATAATGGAGAAAATCACCACTTCTGACTGACCTGTAAGTCACAAGAGAAAGTATAACTTTCATCTGTTCTCATAAAATAAAATCTTTCTATCCTTCCTTTCACCATTCTCCTCCCTGGCCACTAGAAATACATACACTCCAGAAAACACATTCACTTCAAGTATCTGAAATGGGAGTTGCCTTGTTAGAAGAATTATGACATCAAGCAATAAGCAGAGCATTTTCCCAAAGAGAATGAAACACTAGAGTTATCACCAGAAAGCATACCTGCCGGCTGTTCATAAAAGAGCTGTGAACTATGGACATGTCTGCTGTCTGTCTGCATTCTGGTGAGGGATTCTGAGGCTGAATGGTCACTAGATAACTTTTTCCCTTAAACAGACCATCCGAGTCACAGGGGATTCTGACAAATCGAAGTGCTTTTGGTAAGGAACAGGAGAAGAGGCTGTACTTTGGAATGAGGGTTTGGTTTGTCTAAAATATGTAAGAATCCTATTCCTAATGTAAGAATTGCATGGCCCAGGGCGCCTGGGTGGCTCAGCAGGTTAAAGCCTCTGCCTTCGGCTCAGGTCATGATCCCAGGGTCCTGGGATCAAGCCCTGCATTGGGCTCTCTGCTCAGTGGGGAGCCTGCTCCTCCCTCTCTTTCTGCCTGTCTCTCTGCTTACTTGTGATCTCTCTCTATGTCAAATAAATAAATAAAATCTTAAAAAAAAAAAAAAAGAATTGCATGGCCCACAGTCATCTTGCTTGGAAGAGACACTAAATCCCCAATCAATCCAGAAGTGATCCATTGCATTTATGTATGGTCTTATCATTTTCAAAGTGCTGTGAGTATGTTACTTAAGCCTTACTACACTGTATGCAGTCTAATAATAAAGGAGAATGAGAAAAAGAAAGTAGGGTTCCATTCTACGTATAAGGAAGGTAAAATCATGAGGCAGCAAGTTATTTTCACATCTATATCTCTATCTGTAGGGAAAGTGACAATCATATTTCTATATATGACATAGCCTAATATTTAATTCCTGTTACACAAAAGAAAAAAGACTTTTGATCAGAGGAAACCAAGAGATGTATAAGACAATAGGAAGGGCATGCACATTGATATTTGGAAAATCTATAGATAATCCTTAGATTTCTCACTTTGGAAAAGATCCCTGGGTTTTCCAGCACAAAAACATGTCTGTTGGCCCTTGGGCTTTTTATAAATCCAGTTCTTGTTGATTCACATGTCTACTGTGTCTATATGCAGATGATAGTCACCTGTAATATAATAACTTAATGATTGACTTCTACCCCCAACCAAGAAGGAATAATAGGAAATCAAGCTCTCTGGTCATAAATAACAAGAAACACCAAAAGGAATGACAGGTTTTTTGACATTGAGCAATAGCAGTGCCACACTGTGATCCTCAAGAGAAAGGAAACCACCGAGTAGAGATAACAATTGTATCAGCTAAGTTCCTGGAAACTGAGAAGAGGAGTCTACACAGAATCCAGTGATCTCACTGAGATGAGCACACAAAGGTTAGAGCTCAGAGAGGTCAAGGTGGCTGGACTTTGCGCAGAAGAATACAGCCTATTCATCCAAAATGCTTGAGATGATAGTGGCATAATTTTCTGTTTTCAAATTGTGGTGGTAGAGGGACAGTGTTCTGTGTAGTACTTTTCCATGAAACACAAATGGCAGATTGTAATTAAATACATGACATAGTCTCAGGGACGTATCCACATTTTGATCAAGCAAGGAGACACTGGTGGAAGATAGGCAAAACTATCCATTTGTCCCTTTTAAGATTAATTTTACAAACATGAAAATAAAGATTTATAGTGAGCAAAAATTGGTATTCTGTAAAATTGGTATTCTATAAAAATAAGTGGCTAATCTCACTTATATAGTATTAAATTTTATTTTAATATTTTTAAGACTCTTTATGTTATAACAATAAAGTGGCTAGCTATGGGAAACTGAAGAATAAATATTAAAAAACGTACCACTATGCAACATTGCAGTTTTCATTGATTTTGAAACCATAACAAAAAGTCTCAATGGTGCTTTCACTTGTATCATGCATTCATTGGCTCTGATTTAGCCAATGTCATTCTTATTTATTTGCTTAAGGGAATGATTTTAGCATTATTCTTACCAATGTTTAAAGTAGGTGCTGTTTCTCATTTAAAAAAACAATATTTAGGGGCACCTGGGTGACTCAGTGGGTTAAAGCCTCTGCCTTTGGCTCAGGTCAGATCCCAGGGTCCTGGGATCAAGCCCCGCATCGGGCTCTCCACTCAGCAGGGAGCCTGCTTCCCTTCCTCTCTCTCTGCCTGTCTCTCTGCCTACTCTGGTCTCCGCCTGTCAAATAAATAAATAAAATCTTAAAAAAATCTTTTAAAAAATCTTAAAAAAAAAACAATATTTATTGAACATCTACTCTGTGCTAGGCAGTGTTTACAGGGAGGGAAAGAAAACCCAGAAACAGAAGTCTTTAGCCTTGTAGATCTTATTTTTTATGGGAGGAGACAGAAGAAAATGAGGTAAATAAAATATATAGCCTATTGGGTGTAAGTGCCAAGAGGAAAATGATGAAAGCTGAGAAGATGAATATGCATTATTGGGTTGAAAGGGAGGCAGGATGCAATTTTAAATAGTGTGGTCACTTGAGGAAAGTAACTCCAGACAGGAGTGTGCCTGGGTGGTGTTTAAAACAGCAAGGAGACTGGTGTGTTTGGAGCATGAGGGAGATGTAGGCCAAGAGTTCAAAAAAGTAACAAGTGCCAAGATCATGTAGGGCCTTGTAGGTCAAAGAAAAGGGCTTTGGCTTTTGCTCTTAAATGAATTTGAAAGACACAGAAGATTCTGAGCAAAGAAGAAATATAATCAAACTTATATTTTTTAAAGGTCACTCTGGTTGCTGGATTGAGTGTAAAGAGAAGGAGGGCATAGATAAAAATAGGGAGCACCATCAAGAGGTTATTTGCCACAGTCTAGGTAAGAGTGATGGAAGCTTGATAAGGGATTCAGTTGAAGTTGGATTCTTGGATATATTTTTAAGTTAGAGCTGAAAACATTACCTGGCATATTAGAAATGGGGCTGAAATAAAGAGAGAACTCAGTCTGTTTTGAACTTGAACATTTGGAATGATAGAATTGCCAACAACTAAGAGGAGGAAGATTTCAGAAGAGCAGGTTTGGTAGGATTATCAGAAACTCCCTTTGGATTTAATAGGTTTGCAATGCTTGTTATACATTCTTGGTGAGAATCAAACCGTGTTTTTAAAAATCAATCTTTGCTCTCTCTTATTTATAGCTTACCCATTGATAAAGCTTAAAATAAGAGAGAAGTAATCCTAGAATTATGGCTGGAAAGGCCAGCAATATTGTATAATCATTGCTTCTATTAAAGATATATCAGTACAGGCTATGGGTAGTAATAAGATAGGCTGCAGATTATAGCAAATATCTGATGACTTACTCTTTTCTTCCCCACTCAAGAGAAGAGTGTGTTAATATGTAAATTTAGGTGAATGTGAAAATAGTTTGAAATAGTTAAGACTTAAAGCAGTACCAAATTTTAGTACTTTATCTATTTTTAGGAAACTATTAAATATGACACCTTTTACCATAACTGCAAGTTAAGAACTGAAAAGACAAAATGAAATCCAATCAGTGATACTTTAGAATTACAAAGACTTTCAGAAATCTTAGTGGGGGGAAAAAAAACACTTCAGCTTTAATATCATACACCCTTTACTTCCTAAGACCTGTTTGTAAATGCGTGAAAGCTGAGATCAGAATCCTAGCTGGATAGTAGATAACTATTTGTTCTCAAAATCATTCTTCCATTAATGTTTTATGAAAGAGCCTTTGTGATCCTCTCTTTCCACAGTGTAAATTCTTTCCCAAGAGTCATATGTGTTCATTCTATAAATGGACTTCTGCACCATGACTAAGTGCATCTTTTTAAAAGACGTCCAGCAGGGCACCTGGGTGGCTCAGTGGGTTAAACCTCTGCCTTTGGCTCAGGTCATGATCTCAGGGTCCTGGGATCAAGTCCCACATTGGCTCTCTGCTCAGTGGGGAGCCTGCTTCCCCCTCTCTCTCTGCCTGCCTCTCTACCTATTTGTGATCTCTCTCTCTCTGTCAAATAAATAAAATCATAAATAAGTAAATAAATAAACAAACAAATAAATAAAAGATGTCCAGCCCTCTTCCCCAGCGCTGCCTGGGGATGTGGCATCTATCTTGCTCTCATAGTGGCCACCCTCAGACTCCTCGTAAAGCTGAAGATCCTTAAAAAGAGGACCAAGAAGTTCATCTGGCACAAGTCAGAACTATATGTCAAAATTATGCACAACTGGCAGAAACCCAGAGACATTGATGATAGGGTACACAGAAGATTGGAGGGCTAGATCTTGATGCCCAACATTCGTTCTAGGAACATCAAGAAAACAAAGCCGCATGCTGCCCGGTGGCTCCTGGAAATTCCTAGGCCACAATGTCAAGGAGCTTGAAGTGCTGTTGTTGTGCAACAAATCTTACTGTCCAGAGATTGCTCACAATGTCTCCTCTAAGAACAGCAAAGCCATTGTGGAAAGAGCAGCCTAGCTGGCCATCAGAGTGACCAATCCCAATGACAGGCGGCACAGCAAAGAAAGTCAGTAGACAGCTATGTGCACATCATATTTGTGTTAATAAAACAATAAAACTGAAGCACCTGGGTGGTTCAGTTGGTTAAGCACTTGACTTTTGGTTTTAGCTCAGGTCATGATTTCAAGGTCATGAGATCAAGCTCCATACTTGATCTCCACACTTGGCTGGAAGTCTGTTCGAGATTCTCTCTCCCTCTCCCTTCCCATCTGCCCCTTTCCCCACTCATCCTCTCTCTCTGTGATTCTCAAATAAATAAATAAAATCTTAAAAAAATAAAACTATAAAACTACCAAAAAATAATGTCCAGTCATAGCCCAGGTTCAGACTGAATGAATTAATAACATGTACAGACACAGTTATGTATGTGTGTCTCTCTTGTACATCACACACACAAGCTGCACATAGATGCACACACATAGGGTCATGGCTTTAGAATAATGATGGTTTTAATATTTGATCCTACTTCACACTGAAACTCAGTTGACTGGAAGGAATGATGCAAAGCCATCCTAAATGATGGCAACAGTCTGTACTAATTTACAGAGGTTGCCAGTTGGTGCTTTAGAAGACTCCTGCGTTGCAAATGTAACTATTAATTATCATGTTACTGGAATATTTGTAATCACTTCAAAATTAACCTTTATATCCTCAGGAGGTTTGTATTTATAAGAGTCACTTGGTGTCTCATAAAGAAACTAATTAGTCAACAAACGATAAGTTCAGAAAGAACACAAATTAGTTCTTTGTTTACTGCTACATGGTTGTGCCATATAATTTGTATTGTAATTAAAGTGTTTTATATCCCAAACAGAAAAAATATTTAATTCTGGGATAGATAATAACAACAGTTTCAAATGTTGCAAGAATGTTGACACATTTACTAGTGTTTACTGTTTAGGCATTCACGATGCAAGAAAAAGAAGGTGGGAAAATAACTGCGATCTAATCATTATCAAAAGACCTCCTTCTCATCCATTGCCATTATTGGAATTACTGTGACCCTATCTTCATAAAAGCCAGCAAATACTTTGGAAGAGAGAGAACAAGAACATCCAGGCATGGGGGATAGGTTATTTTCTTTAATGTAGCAAAACATGTTTTTCCCTGTAACATCTCATAAAAAGTGTTTCCAAATGTATAGAAAAAAATAACCCGCAAATATATGGGGAAAAGATTTCCAGAGAAATCCTGACTCTCTACCAGTTAATCACAGAAAGTTACAAATACCGCTGTGTCATGTCATTAATCTTCTCATTTAATAAGGAATTGAAAAGAGGAGGCAAAAATTTGGGGTCTCAGATGTTAGTTCTCTTTATTCTGCATGAATGAAGGCCTTGATTGTTCCTGCTTATTTGAATTTATTAACAAAATGCCTTTCCTCTGTGCTGCTAATAATGCTAAAGAACCAAAACACACAAAAATTAGGGCATTTTGTTTTGCTTTATTCATTATAGTGATGACGGATTTAAATTGCACCTTCTTTCTGCTCAATTTTTGCCTCTTCATTTATAGCACTTTTGTTTCATTTCTAGTAATTGTAATTGATTCTTCTTCATATTATCTTCTCATTCTATTTCTGACCATTTTTTGTTTCATTTTATGATATTTTCTATGGGCCATCTTTGACAGATTTATTTTTAAGTCCCGTTCAGAGTGCTCTTTTTTTTTTTTTTTCCAATTACCTGGAAAAATCCTTCTCCCTAACTTTTGATATTGGTAATTATTGTTCTAGTGTTGATTTTCTTCCTGGTTATCAAAATAATGACTTTGTAGGTTGTTTTGAGATGAGAATTTATTGGTTTGTTTTTCTCTCTAATGTTCATCCTTTGTTATCTAGCAATTTCAAAATTTTCTCTACCTAACTCCTCCAGTCATAGAAGCTTGGCCCAGATTCTGACTATCGGGCTATGTCTGCTTCCTCCCATCCCTGAAGAAGGGGGATTTAAGTAAGCTGTAGCCTAGTGATAGTTGCAAGGATTTTTTTTTTTTTTCTTTCACAAACAGTGAAACCTAAAATCAGCCCTTGCTTTCTAGGCATGAGACTTTCCTCCCCGACCCTATGGACAGTTTTACTGGAGTGTTTTGTCAGCAGGGGAGCATTCCTTGGCTTTTGCCCTATTTGACCTATTGTATTTCAGTCCCATGAATGGAACAGAGATGCCTACTTTTAATTGAACACTTTTTTAAGGGTTTTAAACTCTTTCTTCTGAGATGACATAAGTTCAAAGACAAAAGCATACAGAGGCTACTATTTTTGCTCTCTATTCTTATTCCCCAACCATATTACTACTAGATATTCCTTCATATCCCGGCACCGTATTATTAAACTTAGTTTCCACTGTGGTCTAGTAAAGTGAAAGTTTTTGACATAATGTAGCAAAGTGGTTAAAAGGCACGGGCTTTGGGGATGCATGGCTGGCTCAGTTGGTAGAGTAAGGGACTCTTGATTTCAGGGTTGTAGGCTTGAGCCCCACATTGGATGTAGAGATTACTTAAAAATAACATCTTAAAGGCATCTGCTTGGACATTTGGAACCTAAGGTCAGAACTTACCACTTTATCCTGTAAGAACTTACAGTCTGTCATATAAAATAAAGATAACAGCATTACCACAAAACAGTTTAGTTGAGAAGAATAATGAAAAGGGTTTAATCATAGTAAGTATCCCTGAAATATTGTTTTCATTATTTATATGTCTATAACTAGGTTTTTACATTATGAATCATCCTCTACTAAAAATTATGAACTTTAGCTGGGAAAAGATGAACACAACATCTTCAGATTCTTCAGTTCATACTCAGGCTTTTACATTTACTTAAAAAATATGCATGCCTTCTTTGATTATCAGTATTCACCTATCATGTGTCAGCAGAATGTTGAGGAGTTGTGGTTTTGATGTTCCTTGTGACACTTCCCACTTTTCAGTTATGACCTCCTGGAAGAACAGTCAAGTCTGAATTTACCATTAGACTACACCTCTCACCGCTGAATCAGCAAGCACTACCTTTTTGCTTTTTAGAATGAAAAATAGAAGTTTGTGCATCCATAAGGAACATCCTCCTGTAATTCTTAGAATATGAGCTACTGGCTCTTTTAACTGTAAATGGTCAGATGTTCGAAGACAGTCTCCTGTTCCTTCACTGACTATATAACTTATGAACTGTGTGACTTTAGATACCTTATTTAATGTATTTGGCTCTCAGTTTTCCATCTCTAAAATGAGGAAATAATATTCTACAAATTCATTGGTAGGACTAAATGAGGTGATATATGTAAATTGTTACCAAAGTGTCTGGTAGGCGATGAAGGTAAAACTTAGTTGACATTTCTTTCTTCTTCAAAAGGCATATTTTCAAGTTCCAGTGGGAAACCATCATAACAGTCACCTAACCTCACTTGCATAAAGCCTTTACAAAAATTGCATAATGCCTTTAAAAATTAGATTTTTCTGTTATATAGGAAAAAAGTAAGTCACAATTTAAGACACTTGACTGGTTTTCTGCTGTTTTCTGCTGAATGCTTAACACTCTCTGACTCATCATCCAGGTTTTCTTCCTAATGAGCAAAAGAGAAACTGGAGGAAACATTACTGGAATAAGAAATCTAAAAATCTGGGGTCACTCAGACAGTAGTTGCAATTTGAATGTTTATATTTTATTCATATAATACATTTCTCTTCCTTCTGTTACTTATGCTTCCCTCCTTCCATATATTTAAGTTAAATTTTAAATTAAAATAGTATGCATATTAGATAGCAAATCAAATAGCACAGAAAGAGCTAAAATGCAAAGACATTATTCTCTGATCAGCAACTCAGAGAAGTCTCTTTCTACTCTGTTATGCTTGTTTTTCTGGTACTTTCTTCTATACTTCTACAAATACAGTTGCAATATTTCTTAATTTATAAAGTTAGGCATTATTTATTACTGTCCCATTATTATAGATGATGATTTGGTTCACATTAAACTCCATAGCTCTCCCAGTCCTCCTAATATTGTCATATCATTCACTTTACTAAAATTATTAATCAACCTTTAAACTGTCATGAACAAAATAGTAAGTTTGTACTCCTTTTTTTATGCAGCTTTCCCACCTAGAATTTTCATTTGCCTTTATGTGCTTGAAGGTGAGTATATTTCATTTCACTGAGCTTTCAATAATACCATTCATTCAGATGACTGACATCTTTCAGTTCTGAAAAATTTGCCATATTTGCTAATTACCTCTGTTTCATTTTCTCTTTCCTATCCTTCTGATATTGAATCTCATAGAATCTCATTTCAGTTTTTTTTTTTCCCTCTCATAGTTGCTCTACTTCTGTTCTATTTTCTAAGAAATTTCTTTGATTTTCATCTAATCTTTCTGTTGGAATTTTTTTTTCATTTTAGCCATTTTAGCTTAAACTTCCATGAGCTCTTTCTTGTTATTTTAAATAGAACTGTATTACTTTCTATGTATGCAAGAATTTCATGTACCTCTGAGGTAGGTGAGAATTGAGTTTTCTTAAATTTTAGTAGGATAGGGAAGAAGGAAGTTTTCTTTTGTGCTGTCAGATAATTTTTCTTCCAAGCTCACATTTTTTCTGTTTATTTTTTCACCATTGCTCATGTTCAAGAGTTTACTCAAATGTTTGATTAATCACTGACTCATCCATTTAATAATAAGGTAGTAAAGAAAAACCAACTAGAAATTCTGGGAAGGGAATAAAGGTCTATATTATTATTAAAGGAGTTTGCTTTTTCACTGGGGAACTTTTCAAATGTCATTTTTTTCGGACTCTGGAAAGAGTAGATACCAGAATTCTGGTCTTTTGAGGCTTGAAGGTGTGGTTCTTAGAAGTCAACCATTTTGCTTCAACAGTTTTCCTTCATTCTCTATTTTCAACTTTGTATGTCAGATTCTGCCTTCAGTCTCTACTTGGCATCTCTGATTCAAGAGCCTCCTTTATTTATATCAGAGTGGGGCTGTACACATTTGGATCTTGTCACTTGGTCAGTAAGGTGAAGGAAGAGAACACATTGGTCCCACCAAATAGTGACTTCCAACCAATCCTCAGGTGGTCATTTAACTTTCTCCGCCCTCTGTTTTAATCAGCATTGAGATGAGAACATCTCTGTGATTCAGTGAGCCTAATAAACTTTCCTCCCATACATGTCAGTATGAGAACACTCTATTCTAAACCTTCCCCCTCTCTCTGGCTGCATTTATTTGTACAAAAAAGTTGATAAAGTCTCTTATCTACTGATCTCTCTCCCATTTTTATCTTTATGGATTTTCATATTTTCCACAGTTATGTTTTTGTGAGCCCTGGGAAAACTAGAACTGTGGTCAGTCCACAAAACCAGTGAACTACTTTTAGATGGCATATGGTATATTTACACAGTATACAAAAACTAAGACCAGCTTAGGGTATACCAAAGAGAGAAATTAAAATGGGCTCTGAAATACTTGTCTCTCTATGAATAGGGATTGGAGAGTGTGCTCTCAGCCTATCAACTGGTAAAAGAACAGCAGAATAATGAGTAAATATTTGGAAAATACTGCCATTTAGAATGGGTTAGAGTAATTGGGAGCATTTAGCTTAGAGGCAGTAGGCTGTCAGTGAAGGATGACAGTGCTTAAATGTTGTGACTACTCCTCCTCCTGTCTTCTATCAAACGAACAGTAAGTAAAAAAAAAAAAAAAAGAAAAGAAAGGAAGGAAGGAAGGAAGAAAGAAAGAAAGAAAGAAAGAAGAAACAAATGTAAAATGCTTGCCTCAAGAAATTGTAAAGAATCTTACTAGTACCAAAAACCTATTTAGTGCATGACAGAACTTCATTCACATAGACTGAGGTGATTTAGACATGTATCCAATATTAGATGACAGAGTATATGGACATAATATAGAGGTCTAGATTAAGAAAGTAAAAGACAAAACTACATAATAACAAATACAGGCAGTTCTTGATTTTGCTTAGCACCTGCTAAATGGCACTCTGTATTCATTTCCTGTGTCTGCTATAAAGAATGACTACAAACTTGGGGTCGTAATTAGTAGGAATTTATTTTCTCATAGTTCTGGAGTCCAAAAGTTCAAAACCAAGCTGTCAGCAGGGCCTCACTCCCTCTCTGGCTCTAGGGTGGAATCTCTTCTTTGCCCTCATGAAGCTTCTTGTGGCTGTTGACGTTCCTTGACTTATGGGCTCATCACCACAGTCTTTGCCTCCATGGTCACCTTTCTCCCCTGAACTTCTGTCTTCTACCTGCCTCAATGGATTTGGGGCTCATTTGGAGAATCCAGGATGATCTCTTCATGTTAATATCTTTAATTTACAACAGCAAAGGCCCTTTTTCCAACTAAGGTAACAATCACAGTTTCCAGGGATTAGGACATGAGCATACTTTTTGAGGGGCCACCTTTCAACCCACTGCACTCATGTGGTTACCATGTCCTCACACTGATCTCAGTTATCATGGAACTGCACAAAGTGAGACCTACCTATAATTTATAACAATTATGTGGGTTTTCAAGGTGAAGAGTTAAAACCTGGAAAACTCTGTCAGATTATTCAGCGTAGTTGAGCATGACAAAAAGAACATCACAGATATAAGAACTAGAATATATTATTTTAACTGACAACGCTGTATCACCAGAAATGTGAAAACAAAGCTATAAACTATGTACAACAGGGCTTCCATGACTGTCTACCAATTAGGGCCAGATGCCTCAATGTGATTCTCAGTTTCCATAAAAAATTATTCCAATTAGTCATTGGTCTGTCTTCATGAAGTCACATAAGATAGGAAATACACACTATAACATTATTATTTATAATAATTATTATAAATAATACTATTGTTTATATTTAATATTAATATTTATAATAGTAATATACATATACAAATAAATATTTATATTTATATGAATATATGACCAAGTATATTTATAATATTAATAATTAATAATTAATATAAAATAATATTGCCTTTAATGGGTTGAATTAGTATGGCACATAGATTATTCATTTCTCCTTTTATGTTTAAACATATTGTTGTAATGAAATTTATGTCATTACTGGTTTTAAATCAATACTAATCTATTATTAGTTTACAAATGATCATGGGAAAATAGCAAACTAATGGGGAATTGGTTATCAATAATAATATAAAATAATTTATGTATTCTTTTTGTTTAAAGCAAACAAAATGGAAGTTTATAAATTAATAATTATGTGAGTTATATATCAGTAGGAAAAGTGCACATTATAGTATAGACATGGAATGACCACTTTCAAATCATCAAAATATGAGATCACGTGTTTGGTGATCTTAAAATATGTTTTAAGTAATGTAGCCTTAACTTTATGATTTAATTAAGCAAGCAAGGATACAATTAGGAACATTTCAATACTAAGAAAATAGTTCTTTGGGTAATCCCATTTTATATTTGAAAAATGTTACTAATTCTAAGTAAGTTAATAAGGAGAGAAGTCATATAGATTTAAAGTAAATGCATTAATATGATAATGGGTTCAGATCCTGAATTCATTACTTATTAATCCTGTGACCTTGTATAAGTTCTTTAAAGTCTCTGTACCTCAGGTTCCTCATTTGTGATGGAGATAATAATACTTCTTTTCACCAGATTATTGTTAAGATTAAATGAGCAAATGTATTTAAATCCTTTTTTAAAAAATTTTATTTATTTATTTGTCAGATAGAGAGGGAGCGCAGGAGCGAGAACAGGCAGAGGCAGAGGGAGAAACAGGCTCACTGCCGAGCGAGGAGCCTGATGTGGGACTCGATCCCAGGACGCTGGGATCACGACCCGAGCCGAAGGCAGTCGCCCAACCAACCGAGCCACCCAGGCGTCCCTGAGCAAATGTATTTAAAGCACTAAGAATAATAAGGACTTTAAAAAACTTTACTGTAATAGTTGTCATTTTTTTTAAAAATCTCGTGGAATTTTCATGGAATTGAGGTGAAATTCTCATCGAATATTTTATCATACCTTCTTAGTTATATATCAGCAAAAGGAGTCAGTTCTAGTTCTTAGCTATCCAATTATAAGAATGAGAGACTAGCAGTAAGCTAACATACTATACCCAATGGCTATAACTAACTAAATTCATTTTTTAAGTTTTTATTTAAATTCTAGTTAGTTAACATATAGCGTAATATTGATCTCAGGAGTAGAACTTAGTGATTCATCACTTACAAACTAAATTCATTTTTGAAATATTTTTAAATGCATTCCTTGTGGCAGTTATTGAGTTGGATTGAAATCCAAAGATGAGTAAATATTACTTTCCACCTTCAAAAGTTAACAATTCAGTTAAGAAGGTATTTAATTATACAGTAACTCAATACAGCGTTACAAGAACTGCCACAAAGGAAGGGCCTAGAATAGTAAAGGGGGAAGTTATTTTGCCATGTAGGTTTTGTAGTTATGTAATACAATGGATTTACTGATGCTTTTTCAGATGGACTTTAAAGTCTGAGATTGATGAGGATGGCATATGAGGCAGAGTGTCCACAGACCTGGAAGAAATGTAATTGGAAGCAAAGGACATGCATAATGGGTTGAGGGTGAATAAGGAAGGAACATTTGCTTGAAACGTAAAAACCAGGATGAAGAGTCTATATTTTCTTCAGTGACAAGGAGAAATTGTTTATATATTTTTTTTCTTTTTGAGTAGTGGAAATGACATTTGAAGCTACATGTTAGAAAGATTTATTTGACTTGTAATGTGACATGAGTTAACATAGGGGAAGAGTAAAAGTAAAAATCAATTACAAATCTACTTGCGTGAAAATATCAGTCTATATATGGCAGATAATGCAAGTGTAACCACTGTACGTGGGCATGTAGGTAGCATAGGTAAACAGCATTATGAAATTCAAATCAACTAACCAGTTGTCTGTAGTGGAGAACAGAGAAGATATTCCTAGGGAATGATGTCCAATAAAGAATAAAACCTTACGCAGAAGAATGAAAGGTGATACTAAGTAATTATAGAGACAGAGAAACAAAGGCAGATTGGATAGCCGGCAGTCACATACTAAGCAACCCACTAAAGTGGGAGTTGTCATGACTAGCTTCTAGTCAAAACTAGAATGATTTTGAGATCAGTCTAGCTGCAGGGTAGAAGAGAGATTATATAGAAGCCAGTGCAAATAAAGAAAGATCATTAGTGAAGTATTGTAATAGACTAGAAGATATTAAGTTGATTTGACCTAGGGTTGGAAGGGGGAGAAGTTGATGAATTTATAGAATATTTAGGGAGTTCAGTTGACTGACAGCACTTAGTGATGGATGGCATGGAAGTGAAGGTGAGGGAGTTGTCAAGGCTAACCTTTTTCTGGCATTGTTAGATGAAGGATGGTATCGTTTACTGAGACAGGGAACCCAGTAAAAGCATCATGTTTTAGAGCAAGTGAACTGAAGTGCTTTGTATTTGAGATATCACATTTGGTATTCCTTTGAGATTTCTTACTGGAAATGTCAAGTTAGCAAATAAATGTACTGGTCTAGAGCTTAGTGGAGGGGTCTCGGTCTAAGCTGTGAGGTTTCTTTCTGACAGCTAGATGGGGAAGACTAGAATGGCAAAAAATATGATCAGCAAAGTGGCTAGATGTCCAGTATTTGAAAACAAAGGGAAGGAAGGTTTCCTTTTGTTCAATTTTATTTTTGTTTTTTCCAAGGAGAGACATAGTACCAAAAGTACCTTACCCTGCTGAGAGGTCAGATTAGTTGAGAAGTGAAAAAATGCCAAGTGGCTTGGGAATGCAGAAGCCATCCAGTAATCTTAGAAAAACCAATCAGCAGAAAGATGAAAGTAGAAAACAGATTAAAGTGGGTTAACAGATTAAAGTGGGTTGAGGTGAGATGAAAAAAAATTAAAAACCTGGTTGAGAAGTTTATCTTAAGAAGAAGTTTCGGGGGCGCCTGGGTGGCTCAGTAAGTTAAGCCTCTGCCTTCGGCTCGATTCATGATCTCAGGGTCCTGGGATCGAGCCCCTCACTGGGCTTTCTGCTCAGCAGGGAGCCTGCTTCCTCCTCTCTCTCTGCCTGCCTCTCTGCCTGCTTGTGATCTCTCTCTCTCTGCCAAATAAATAAATAAAATCTTAAAAAAAAGAAGAAGAAGAAGAAGGTTCGGGGAGAGATTCTTCTCCCAGGTATTAAGAAGTAATTTGGATGGAATTTACCCTCCTGACATAAACAACTAAAACCAGACAAAGCAAGTAGAATGACTATTTTCAAATATTGGTCAGCTACAAGGTAGTGTTGTGACCCAAGAAGGAATGAGGTGTGTCCTATGTTTGTCTAGCTTTTCTGCCTGGATATTCCTTGACAAGAAGCGATATCTTGAAACATCCATAGAATCTTGGAAAAATGAGGAGATAGAAATAAGCAATCAGTAAAGGATGGGGTGAAATGTTCAGGGTAAATTAACAGAAGGAAACTACACAAGGAAATAGCTCAAGAGATCTGCACAGGACCATCCTTCAATCTGCTACTGAATATTAAAACACAAATGTATATCTGGAAAGTCCATGAGATTAAGTGGGAAGAAGTTCCAGGGAATTTTAAGAAAAGCAATTTCCAGAACTAATACAGTGCTGGAAGACAGTAAGTTTCTGACCAATAAAAGAAGTATTTCAATATCTATAACTCAGTAGAAACACTTAGAAGGATTGTATTTTACCAGTAGGACAACAACAACAACAAAAAAAACCACCCCAAAATGGTGGTTCTCAATCAGGAAGGATTTTACTTCTTTAGAGACCTTTGGTAATATCTGAAAATAAGTTTGGTTGTCACAGTTGGGGAGGGAGGGGTACAACTGGCATCTACTGAGTAGAGAGAGGTCAAACATACTGATAAACATCCTACAATGCATGGGACGGTCCCCCACAGCAAAGGGTATCCTGTTAAAAAGTAAATAGTTCTGAGGTTAGAAACTCTGTACTGGAATAAAACAAATTGTCCTTCCATATAGACAAGGGTCTGTCCCTGGTCCCATGCTTTAGGGGATCCCCTTACTTTACTTTTTCAAAAAAAAATCTCCTCCATTGCCTAGGACAGCTGAGGCTAATAGTGATATATGACTGAGGTTTTCTTGAGCTCTGACCAGAATTTGTAGGGGTCCCCATCCCCATCTCTCCTTTCAGGGCTCTCAGAACTTTCCCATGCATAATATCCACTAAATGCCACAAGGAATTCTGGCATTCATGTTTATGGAATTGCCTAAAGGCTGCATGATTCTACAAAGGATCCCTGGCATGCTTATTATAGCTTCTGATGACTAGTATTTCTTTGACAAGATCATGTGGGATTGGGTCACCAAATGGAACATACGTGTTGATTTGTTGTGATGCTTGATCATGTTGGACACAGGTGTATTTAGTAGTATCTAGTTTTTCCTTTTGTTTTGTTTTGTTTTAGTAGTATCTAGTTTGATGAAATTCCACTAACTCTTAAACTTGAGAAGCTTGTGTGGGCTAGTTAACCAGCTCCTCCAACCATGTGCCCCTACATCTAGTCTTCAGGAGCTGATGATAGTGAGGTGGAAGCAGGTGTCCCTTACCCTATTCACTCTGCCATCACTTCTGGCACCCAAGACCGTCATTTCATCACATCCATGAACTCATATGTCATACTCTTTTTTTTAAAATATTTTATTTATTTATTTGTCAGAGAGGAGAGACAGAGAGAGCACACAAGCAGGCAGAGAGGCAGGCAGAGGCGGAGAGAGAAACAGGCTCCCCATCAAGCAAGGAGCCCACGCGGGACTCGATCCAATGACTCTGGGATCAGGACCCGAGCCAAAGGCAGAGGCTTAACCCACTGAGCCACCCAGGCATCCCTCATATGTCATACTCTTAGCCTCCAAGAATTTTCGGACCATTGCTCTGCAATACCAATGAGTTTATTTGATTATCTCTTGACTCTAATCTATATGGTGATGTTATGCTTTTCTGGATTGGCTTTATGCTGTCCTAAGTGAGGAACAGTTAGTTATTCCTTGACCACATGACACTGCTGTTAACACTCCACCCACAGGCCTTTCACCCATCCTGCTTATTAATATCAATGTATGGAAGTCAAGAGTACTCCCAGCCTTGAAAAACATTGCATTTTATGAATGCAGTCATTTCAGCATAAAGAGTTCAAGAGAAGAAATAGTTAGAAGATGTGCTGTTCTATATTTAGGTTATAAAATTCTGAATGGTAAATTTAACATAACCAGAAAATGAAGTATTATTTGCATTTTCCCACATATTCCAATAAGACTTAGATTTGTATTCATCATCAATAAAAACATCCTTATAATCATTATTGTTAGACATCCCTGTAAAAGTTCACAAAGCACCATTGGAATGTGCATTTGAATCTGGTAGACATTCATAAATACATTGTAATCCCACTGTGAAGGAGAACTTCCCTCCATGTAGGTCCACTGAATTATCGCTAATGTAGCTTGCATAGGTGCCTTCTTAACAAAACAAAACAAAACAAAAATCCTATGAGTGGCATTTATTTATATTACCCTACATTAAAAGAATGTCCTATTATGTTTATTGCTTAATGTAGCATTAGCTTAACTGGGAGTAGATTCACAATATTATGTAATTGATCTTTAACTAAAAACTCAATTTTGAAATAATTTGGCATTTCTTCCATTTAGTTTTAAGGCATATTAAAAAAAGTTAATGAATCTTAATATAATGAAAATAAATGACAAAAGTATCTATAAAAATTAGAAAAATATTTAGTACACATACTCTGAATTAAAGAATATAAAGGAGTAATCCTCTTTATTTTAAATATTGTTTTGAGGAAATCTAACCTTTAGGGTAAAATGAAAGGGAAAAATACCAACTTAGCATCAGCTTTATATTCTTAGACTTTTTTTTTTTAAGATTTTATTTATTTATTTGTCAGAGAGAGAGAGAGAGAGAGAGAGCACAGGCAGACAGAGCAGCAGGCAGAGGCAGAGGAAGAAGCAGGCTCCCTGCCGAGCAAGGAGCCTGATGTGGGACTTGATCCCAGGATGCTGGGATCATGACCTGAGCCAAAGGCAGCTGCTTAACCAACTGAGCCACCCAGGCATCCCTTTTTTTCCATTGGGAGGCTTACGACAGGAATCATCGGTGTACATGGGAGCTACCTGGGGCAACTGGAAATGCTTGGGGCTGCTAGAGTCTTTGGGTGCAGAGGTGAGATGGGCTTTTGGGCTTGCGGGAGCCTGTGGTAAGCCTGGTGTTATGGAAGGACCTGGGGCAGAAATGTATGGGGCCACTCTAGCCATCAGATGAGCTGACAGTTGGCAGGAGCCCACCCAAGATTTGGGGCCATGGGGTTACCTAGGGTTGCTGGAACCCAGTTCACTGGGATGTACTCAGAGCCTGAGGCTAAGGACACCACCGGGACTGTTGCAGTGGCAGGTTCGTGAGGAGGGGTGGAAAGAGGGCCTGGAGTAGTGGGATGCCAGATGAGCCTACCACTTGAGTCATGAGAACCATGGGGCCTGGCATCATGAGGAGCCTCCTAGGGCCTTGGAAGCCAGCAGAGAGGGCCTTGGACCATGTTTTCCAGGAGCCCCCAGGGACCCTTGCCATGGAAGCTGCCCTGGGTCCCACAATGAGCCTGGAGCCATAGGCACCAGGTGGGGGAGTGGGGGCTGGGTTTTTGGGAGCCCCCAGGTAGTCACCTTGGGCTGTAGGAGTCAGCTGGTACAGAGGAAGCATCTCTGGGGGCCTTCGGGTCTGGGGCCCACATTACTCTGCTTCCATGAGGAAAGTGTCTCTCTGTTTTTGGTAGTATGAATCCATCTTTACTACCCTCCTCAATGTGCCTTTTCTTATTGCTGTGTGTCACTCAGGTTCTATATTCCCTCACCCATAATCCTTGGTCTTACAAGGATTTTCTGTAAAGGCATTTACTGAGTATATGGTTGGTTGGGGAAGGGGGCTGACACCAGTGGTAGAAATTCCTATGCTGACAATTTGCTGCTATAGAGACGGGAACTTTGAAGTAATTATTTTAAATGTAGGGAGTTATGCAAAGAAAAACATGGACATAATGAAAAGAGAAAAAAAAACGTTTAAAAATTCCTAAATGTAACTTCCACAGATGAGAAATTTCATGTATGAAGTGAACATTTCACTGTCAGGTCTTACTAGTAGAAAAGATAGACCTTGCAGAAGAAAAAGACCAGTGAACTTGAAGACACAGCAATAGAAACTATCCAAAATAAAGCACAGAGGGAAAAAGACTGAAAAAATAAGAGCTTCAATAATCTAAATGACAGTCTCAAGCATTTTAACATACTTGTGAGGTAGGGAGGAACTAAGAGGAAAAAAAATATGCGGAGAAATCTTGGCTGAAAACTTCCCCAATTTAATGAAAAGTACAGTATAAATGCATAGATCCAAAAGACACAATTGTAGTGAAGTATGTCATAATTAAAATTGTTAAAAAGTCTGAGAAAAAGATTCATTGTATACAGTGGTGCAAAGGTAATGATACAAACTTCTCATGAGAAAATGGCAAGCCAAAAAATACTGGAATAATACTAACATGCTTAAAGGAAAGAAAAACACAAACCTAGAATTTTTATCCAGTAAAAATGTTCTTTACAAATTAAAATAACTTTTTTTTTCCAGAAAAGCAAAGGCTGAATAAGCATATCACGAGCAAAACTAAACTACTAAAAATGTTTTTAAAGTTTTAGTTGGAAAGAAAAAGATATATACACACATTGTAATGGTTTAGTTGTTATACTTTATTTCTTCTTCTTACTTTGAGTAGATGAAATTTGGACATGGCATTACTGCCTTTATAAGTTTGAGGATAATGGTTTTTATTGAAACTCTTTAAGTGCACTTCTAAATGTACCTCTTGGCAAATAGGCAGGTCTTATCTTTGTAACCATAGGATAAACACAGCCTAGACCAGATGGCTATGATTAAAATGAGCTAATATTCCTCAAATTTAATTAATCTAAATTAATTTGTTTCAGACTCCTTTAAAAAATATATCATTGAAGAACTTGGCTTTGAAATACAGTCTAATTGCAGTCCTCCATGAATTATTTACATTTGTTGTTATTTATTTGGAAGAATTTTACTGTATTCTGCCTATATTTTTTTCCACATTTGATGTCTTTAGTTCAGTAAAACTAGAATTAAACCATTTTGGTGGAGTAAATTAACATGTAATTCATACTAATTTTAATTTCACTTGAAGAATATATTTAGAACAATCTATTGCACCTTACTTGACCCACAGGAGAGTTAATCAAAACTTTGTAGGTAAATTGCAAGTATTTAATGTTGTTTATCCTTCATTATTTTAAACTTTGCTATACTGTGTAAGCCAAATTATTGAATATGCTAAAATATTACTCATTCTTTCAACTAGCATTTATTTTGAATGAAATATTTTTCACCTTATAATAAGTATGTGTAGAAAAATTACATCTGCAACAGAACTATACAGCGTGTACTTAGAAGGAAAGTATCTTGTGTTTCATTAGAAAATCAGGTTGAATAAAAATGTACTTCTATATTTTTATCCACCAAACTCAAACATATTTTGTCTAAAATATCTAGTGTCATGTGCACATCACTTAAATATATATAGAGAAAAAAGAGCTCATTTCATCCATTTGAACAGTTCTCACAGGAAGAATTTACTGTCACCCCAAATGATAATAGCTTAGCATGATAAATGTTTCTTAGAATTGAGTCTTCCCACCGAAAGTAGATATATAAATTTATGAGGTCCCATGCATATATACTCAGATTTCTACATGATTTTAACAATATCAAGTGTTGCTCTAAAAGGATTTCCTCCAATGCAGAAAGTTTATGTTTATTTATAATAAGCATGGCCGTATTAAAAAAAAAGACTTAGAATTGTTTTCTTATTTTGTTTTTTAGTTAAGTATTGAGGTGAGCATATTATATTCTTGGTGTTGTATGACATATTGGTCTTTTCCCAACAAGTAGCACATGAATGACCTAATAATCTATTTTTTGTTGCTAAAAATGTATTTTGCATATATGTAACCAAAGGCTCTGGTTATCTGGAAGAAAACCAAAATCATAGGCAGTGACTCCAATAAGAACAAGAAAAGATTGTACATGCATGCATGTAGAAGTATCACATATCTAAACGCACACGTTCATGTGTACACACACTCACACCTGTAATACAACCTGAAACAGGAAAGCAGGGCAAATAGAAAAAGAACAAATAAATCATGTTCATTTACCATTTCTGAATAAAAATCACAAAGAGAATAAAGCATAGGCCCTGTAATTGATGATCGAAAGCACTTATGAACAATGAGAGAAGACTTCAAAATATTTATATCCATCTTTAAGACATCCTCTCTCACGCTGATAAAAACATATCCAGCATTGCCACAGACATTTCCGTTGATATATTGTTAGTAGCATCCATCAATCTGCAAGTTGCACTGAGATATCACTGAAAGTTGACAGTCTTCTGATTGCGCTTTCTGCGGCCTGAATCTTTCTGCTTTTGATCCTTCCCACTTTAATCTCCAGCCAATTTTATCTCAACATCGTGCTCCATTGCATTTTGTAACTAGTTGATAGATCTTTATGTTTCCTGTTATTTGTAAGTTAATGCCTCATGTTTTAAGACTCATAATGGAGAAAATATTTAAAAATCTGAGAACATAAAGCTACTGCTACAAGTTACTGTTTTTCTCCTTCATTTTATCCCAATGGTAGGTTTCTTTAACTCAGTATTTAAAATAAAGAAGATAACTCCTTTCTATTCTTTAATTCAGAATATTTGTTTACTAAATGTTTTTCTCTAATTTTTCTAGATATTGTAATCATTTATTTTCATAATATTAAGATCCATCAATTTTGTTTTAATATGCCTTGGAAATAAGTGGAAGAAAAGACAAATTATCTCAAAATTGAATTTATATTTAAAATTCAATACAGAATATTATAAATCCACTAAAAGTAAATACTATATTTAGCAATAAACATAAAAGATGATCTTTTAATATAGGCTAATTTAAATAAATGCCACTGACAGGATTTTTTGTAGAAGGCACTTTTGCAAGCTACACTAGCAATATCTCAGTGGATTTGCATTGAGGGATCCCCTTCACAGTGGGTTACAATATATTTATGAATGCTTACTAGGTTCAAATGCACATTTGCGTGGTGCTTTTATATTGTACATTTCCAAAATGTATTTACATTTCCTGGTTGTGAATTGTTACTGTGATGTGTAGCAATAATTGCTAAGGGTGATAGCAGCTAAAATTTACTGACAAATACATAGACTTTATACAGACTTTTTCCATCCAAACCTCACAAAAGCCTTATGAAGTAAGTGGTAGTATTATACTTACGTTATAGAAGAAAAGACTAAAGTTCAGAAAAACTTAGAGAGTTATGCTTTTATTTTTTTAAGATTCATTTATTTATTTGACAGAGAGAGACACAGTCAGAGAGGGAACACAAGCAGGGGGAGATGGAGAGGGAGAAGCAGGCTTCCCGCTGAACAGGGAACCTGATGTGGGTGTGATCCCAGGACCCTGGGATCATGACCTGAGCCAAAGGCAGAGTCTTAACCCACTGAGCCATCCAGGTGCCCCGAGAGTTATGCTTTTAAATGAAAAAATATATGGGAAATACTTAGGGAATAGTAAACAGATTGACTCATTTGAAATTAGTTAGTATATGACAATAGCCAGTGCAAAATAAGGGTGGGTAAATAGTTTGAACAGTTTTTGAGAGGTAGAACTGGGTATCTGGAAAGACTGAAAGAATGTTTAACAATTTAACTTTGGGATCAGATCAGGATTCCCATCTTTTACAATTACAGTTTACATGATCTAGGGCAAATTTCCTTAGGTGTAATGTAAGGATATTTATTACTAATGCTTTATAGGATTGTTGGGAATGAGACAATGGATGATGGAAGCAATTAGTCATGCTTAATAGCTCTGTCATCAACCATGATTCTATAGGTAAAGGATAATCATTGAATATTTTTGAACAGTGGGTAATGTTGCAGAAGTCTTCAAGGCATCTCTCTGTTGTAAATAATAGACTAAAAAACACATGAATTGGATGTAGAAATACCTGTTAAGAAGCTAAACAGCATTAACTGCTAGAATTCTTCCTTTTAGGGCCTGTTAAATGACAATGAGATGGAATACAATGGAAAGCAAGAGGAAAAAAGAGAGAGGAAAAGAAAGGGACATTTGTTTTGGGAGGTTTTTTAAATATTTTTTTAAAGATTTATTTATTTATTTGACAGACAGAGATCACAAGTAGGCAGAGAGGCAGGCAGAGAGAGAGGAGGAAGCAGGCTCCCCGATGAGCAGAGAGCCTGATGTGGGGCTTGATCCCAGGACCCTGGAACCATGACCCAAGCCGAAGGTAGAGGCTTTAAACCACTGGCCACCCAGGTGCCCCAGAAAGGGACATTTGTGAAATACCTACAGATCTTGGAAAAGGTCTGAAGAAAGTTCATGGTTCCAAATTTAAATAATCACAGATTTGAATGGATGAGCTTTTTTTTTGAATGGGTGGACTTACATCTAGACTCACCGAATTTTCTTTTAAAGATTTTTATTTATTTATTTGAGAGAGAGAGAGCATGAGAGGGAAGAAGTTCAGAGGGAGAAGCAGACTCCCCACAGAGCTGGAAGCCCGATGTAGGACTTGATCCTGGGACTCCAGGATCATGACCTGAGCCGAAGGCAGTGGCTTACCCAACTGAGCCACCCAGGGGCCCAACTCACTGAATGTTTTAATCTCATCTGTAACAGTCCTACGAAGTAGTTATAGTACATGTATTGAATAAACTGTGCTGAGAGGAATAAGCATTTACAATAGATTATTACTTCAAGCAACTTTTACTATAAAAAAGCAAATTCCTCATTATAATGACCTGAAATATCTCGTATCTATCTAGTGCCCTAATGCTTTCTGATCCCATTTCCACAGAGTCCTTCAGATAATGTAGCACCCTTAAATTTTCCACAAATAAAGTTCCTCAGCTACTTTAGTTGTTTGTAAACTGAGTTTTTAAAATTTTGTCACTATCCTTGTTCTTTCCTGTTTTTAAGACTTTTTAAAAAGATTTACTTGAGAGACAGACTGAGATGGTAAGAGAGAGAGTAAAAGAGTGCAAGCAGGGGGAGGGGCAGGCAGAGGGAGAAGCAGGCTCTCTGCTGAGCAGGGAGCCCTACAGAGAGCTCACTCCCAGGACCCTGGGATCCTGACCTGAACTGAAGACAGACACTCAACCAACTGAGCCACCCAGACATCCCTATCCTGTTCTTTCTTAATGAGCTCTTGTCTGTCTTATACCCTTACAAAAAAAGGAACTCAATATATGGCCTTTCTGCTTGAAGAGTGTTGACAATCTAGTGTGGTGTAGGGAAGCTAAACATTTAGAACATTCAGTGCTGTCACAGAGGTGTGCTTAAGGTGTTAGAGAGATACAGAAGTATCAACTCACTCTGCCTAGAGAAGAGTGACTTCTCTGAAGACAAAAGTCTTCAAAATAGGGTAAGGTATGAACTTGGATGATTAGGAATGTCTGAGTTAGAATAACATCAGTCATATCTTTCAGTGTATTGAGTTTGAAGAAAAAGAACAGAATGCTAAAGAAAAATTATGAACCCATTTCAGAGGAATGAAATTTAGAGTTCATAAAGAAAAATGCTGGAAAACAAAATTGGAAAAGAATATGAGAACAGACTGTGAATGATTGTGTAGTATGCTAGTACTGTAGCAAAATAACATGTCTGTTACATGAAATGTTTTATTATTTTTGCTGTTAAGACTACTGAAGCTACTAATTTATTTTGTTCATATTTGTTTCAAATATCAAGCTCTGATATCAAGCTATGTTTTACCCAAGCTGAATTTAAACACTATGTTTATTGGATTCAACACAAGAGTCATCAGTCAACCATTTTACAATTTTTTTTTCTGTCATGATTCTGTTACATATTTTCCTACCTTCCCATCTTCTCATACTACCCAAATTTGTTCATCATATTGTGACTTGAAGTATAGTGGCTAAGAAACAGTATTAGAAATTCTATCACACATCACATAAAAAACACATCATAGACCTAAATGTAAAATTTTAAGCTATAAAACCTCTCAAAGAAAATATAAGAAAAAAATTTCTGTAACCTTGGGTTGAGCCATAGTTTCCTATATAAAACTACCAAAAACAAAAACAAAAAACAACACACGAATGCCCAAACACAAACAGTAAGTGGGACTTCAAAAATAAGAAAATTTGCCTTTTGAAAAACACACATGGCTGCCACAGCTTGGGAGAAAGAAATTTCAAATCATGTTATCTAATAAAGGACCTGTATCCAGAATACATAAAGATGTAAAAAATGGGCAAAAGATTTTAAAAGACCCTTCACCAAAGAAACACATGTCAAATAATCACTTGAAAAGATATTCAACCTCATTATCCATTAGGGAAATGAAGATTAAAACTATATGAGATACTACTATGTGTCTGTTAGAATAGCCAAAATTAAAGAGACTGACTACATCAAGTGTTGTTGAGGATGTGGAACAATTAGAACAATCACTTTGAAAAATAGTTTAGCAGAATTTTATAAAATTAAAATATATCTACAGTATTACCTACATATTGCAGTCCTTCATAGAAATAAAAGTGTATATCTGTATCTAGTAAAGCTATATCTAAGGCAGATAGATGGATAGATACAAATGCAGATATGTATATTTACAGTAGCTTTATTTATAATCACCAAAAATGAAACAACCCAGAATGTATAACCAAACTGTGGTATATCTACACAATGGGATATTAGTAAAACAAATGAGCTACTGATACACATAAATACAGAGATGAATCTCAAAATAATCATGCTGAGTGAGAAATCCAGAAAGGAATACATAATATTAATTCCATTTGCATCATATTCTAGAGAAATTCAGATTAATATATAAGTGACAGAAAGCAGAGCAGAGATTGCCTGGGGCTTAAGAGGAGGTAGGCAGGAGGGGCAGAAGGAAACTTAAAGGGTGATTAATGTGTTCATTATCAAGATTAGTAAGGATTTCATGAATACATACATTTTTTCAAACTATACACCTGATATATGTGAAGTTTATTTTGTCAGTCATATCTTAAAGGTGATTTAGAAAAATATATCAGATGAATATTTCTCTTTGAGCAATCTCCAGCTGTTTGCTGGATGATGAATGTCCTGTTTCCTAGGTCTTGCCTTTGTGTGATCATGGTACTCACTAATAATAACATATCATGGTACTCACTAATAATAACAACAACAAAAATTGACTTTCTCAACTATTTTTTCTAGTTTAATTTAATTTTTTCAGTGTTCCAAGATTCATTGTTTATGCACCACACCCAGTGCTCCATGCAATACTTGCCCTCCATAAACCCTCCACCAGGCTCACCCATCCCTCCCACCTCCTCCCTTCCAAAACCCTCCATTTGTTTTTCAGAGTCCACAGTCTCTCATGGTTCATCTCTCCCTCCAATTTCCCCCAATTCACTTTTCCTTTCCTTCTCCTAATGTCCTCCATGTTATTCCTTATGCTCCACAAGTAAGTGAAACCATATTAGAAATGACTTTTTCTGCTTGACTGATCTCACTCAGCATAATCTCCACCAGTCCCATCCATGCTGATAAAAAGTTGGGTATTCATCCTTTCCGATGGAGGCATAATATTCCATTGAATATATGGACCATATCTTTATCCATTCATCCGCTGAAGGGCATCTTGGCTCTTTCCACAGTTTGAGCGCCCAGAGGAGAAGGGTCATGACTTAGGATGGAATGCATCTCTTGAAACTGGGAATAAGGATTTTGATATGAGATATATCTAATCAAAAGGCAGAGAGCATCCAAATAGCTCTAAGAAACTATACTATAAATGGTGTAGTAACTCTGTGGCTACTCCAATTATTTATCATATATTTTTCTTTTTTTTTAGCAGCATTTTTTTTATTTAAACATATAATGTAACCCCACCACCCTCTCCCAACCCCCTCCCCCCCACCCCCTCAGTTTGTTTTATGACATTAAGAGTCTCTTTTGGTTTGTCTCCCTCCCGATCCCATCTTCTTTCATTTTTTCTTTTCCTAGCCCCTTAGCCCCCACCCACATTGCATCTCCACTTCTTCATATCAGGGAGATCATATGATAGTTGTCTTTCTCCAGTTGACTTATATCGCTAAGCATAACACCCTCTAGTTCCATCCATGTTGTCGCAAATGGTAAGATTCCGTTTCTTTTGATGGCTGCATAGTATTCCATTGTATATATATATACCACTTCTTCTTTATCCATTCATCTGTTGAGGGACATCTAGGTTCTTTCCATAACTTGGCTATTATGGACATTGCTGCTATAAACATTCAGGTACACGTGCCCCTTCGGATCACTATGTTTGTATCTTTAGGGTAAATACCCAGTAGTGCAATTGCTGGGTCATAAGGTAGCTCTATTTTCAATTTTTTGAGGAACCTCCATGCTGTTTTCCAGAGTGGTTGCACCAGCTTGCATTCCCACCAACAGTGTAGGAGGGTTCCCCTTTCTCCACATCCTCGCCAGCATCTGTCATTTCCTGACTTGTTCATTTTAGCCATTCTGACTGGTGTGAGGTGGTATCTCATTGTGGTTTTGATTTGTATTTCCCTGATGCCCAGTGATGTGGAGTACTTTTTCATGTGTCTGTTGGCTATCTGGATGTCTTCTTTGCAGAAATGTCTGTTCATGTCCTCTGCCCATTTCTTGATTGGATTATTTGTTCTTTGGGTGTTGAGTTGCTAGGCTCTTTATAGATTTTGGATACTAGCCCTTTATCTGATATGTCATTTGTAAATATCTTCTCCCATTCTGTCAGTTGTCTTTTGGTTTTGTTTACTGTTTCCTTTGCTGTGCGAAATCTTTTGATCTTGATGAAGTCCCAATAGTTCATGTGTTCCCTTGCTTCCCTTGCCTTTGGCGTTGTTCCTAGGAAGAAGTTGCTGAGGTTGAGGTCAAAGAGGTTGCTGCCTGTGCTCTCCTCAAGGATTTTGATGGATTCCTTTCTCACATTGAGGTCCTTCATCCATTTTGAGTCTGTTTTCATGTGTGATGTAAGGAAATGGTCCAATTTCATTTTTCTGCATGCGGCTGTCCAATTTTCCCAACACCATTTGTTGAAGAGGCTGTCTTTTTTCCATTGGATATTCTTTCCCACTTTGTCAAAGATTAGTTGACCATAAAGTTGAGGGTCTATTTCTGGGCTTTCTATTCTGTTCCATTGATCTATGTGTCTGTTTTTGTGCCAGTACCATACTGTCTTGATGATAACAGCTTTGTAGTAGAGCTTGAAGTCTGGAATGGTGATGCCACCAACCTTGCCTTTCTTTTTCAATATTCCTTTGGCTATTCGAGGTCTTTTCTGGTTCCACATAAATTTTAGGATTATTTGTTCCATTTCTTTGAAAAAATTGGATGGGATTTTGATAGGCATTGCATTAAATGTGTAGATAGCTTTAGGTAGCATAGACATTTTCACAATGTTTATTCTTCCAATCCATGAGCATGGAACATTTTCCCATTTCTTTGTGTCCTCCTCAATTTCTTTCATGAGTACTTTATAGTTTTCTGAGTATAGATTCTTTGCCTCTTTGGTTAGGTTTATTCCTAGGTATCTTATGGTTTCAGATATATTCAGAACATTCCATCCCAAAGCAACAGAATACACATTCTTCTCTAGTGCCCATGGAACTTTCTCCAGAATAGATCACATCCTGGGTCATAAATCAGGTCTCAACCGGTATCAAGAGATTGGGATCATTCCCTGCATATTTTCAGACCATAATGCCCTGAAGCTAGAACTCAATCACAAGAGGAAATTTGGAAAGAGCACAAATACATGGAGACTCAACAGCATCCTTCTAAAGAATGAATGGGTCAACCAAGAAATTAAAGAAGAATTGAAAAAAATCATGGAAACAAATGATAATGAAAACACAATGATCCAAAATCTTTGGGACACAGCAAAGGCAGTCCTGAGAGGAAAATACATAGCAATACAAACCTTTCTCAAGAAATAGGAAAGGTCTCAAATACACAACCTAACCCTACACCTAAAGGAGCTCGAGAAAGAACAATAAAGAAAGCCTAAACCCAGCAGGAGAAGAGAAATAATAAAGATCAAAGCAGAAATCAATGAAATAGAACCAAACAAACAAAAAAATAGAACAAATCAATGAAACTAGGAGCTGGTTTTTTGAAAGAATTAATAAGATTGATAAACCCCTGGCCAGACTTATCCAAAAGAAAAGAGAAAGGACCCAAATAAATAAAATCATGAATGAAAGAGGAGAGATCACAACCAACACCAAAGAAATACAAACAATCATAAGAACATATTATGTGCAACTCTATGCCAACAAATTTGACAATCTGGAAGAAATGGATACTTTCCTAGAGACATATAAACTGCCAAAACTGAACCAGGAAGAAATAGAAAACCTGAATAGGCCCATAACCAGCAAGGAGATTGAAACAGTCATCAAAAATCTCCAAACAGACAAAAGCCCAGGGCCAGATGGCTTCCCAGGGGATTTCTACCAAATATTTAAAGAAGAATTAATTCCTATTCTCCTGAAACTGTTCCAAAAAATAGAAATGGAAGGAAAACTTCCAAACTCATTTTATGAGGCCAGCATCACCTTGATCCCAAAACCAGACAAGGATTCCATCAAAAAAGAGAATTACAGACCAATATCCTTGATGAACACAGATGCGAAAATTCTCACCAAAATATTAGCCAATAGGATCCAACAGTACATTAAAAGGATTATTCACCACGACCAAGTGGGATTTATTCCAGGGCAGCAAGGTTGGTTCAACATCCGCAAATCAACCAATGTGATACAATACATTAACAAAAGAAAGAACAACAACCAAATGATACTCTCAATAGATGCTGAAAAAGCATTTGACAAAGTACAGCACTCCTTCCTAATCAAAACTCTCCAAAGTGTAGGGATAGAGGGCACATACCTCAATATTATCAAAGCCATCTATGAAAAACCCACTGCAAGTGTCATTCTCAATGGAGAAAAACTGAGAGCTTTTCCGCTAAGGTCAGGAACATGGCAGAGATGTCCGTTATCACCACTGCTATTCAACATAGTACTAGAAGTCCTAGCCTCAGCAATCAGACAACAAAAAGAAATTAAAGGGGGGAGGAGTCAAGATGGCGGAGAAGTAGGAGGCTGAGACGACATCAGCCAGCAGGAGATCAGCTAGATAGCCTATCAAACCATTCCGAACACCTACAAATCCAACAGGAGATCGAAGAGAAGAAAAACAACAATTCTAGGAACAGAAAATCGACCACTTTCTGAAAGGTAGGACCAGCGGAGAAGTGAATCCAACACGACGGGAAGATAGACCCCAGGGGGAGGGGCCGGCTCCCGGCAAGCGGCGGAGCACAAAATCAGGACTTTTAAAAGTCGGCTCCACGGAGGGACATCACTCCAGAGGCTAAACTGGGGTGAAGACCTCACGGGGACAACGTGGACTCAGGTCCCACGGGGTCACAGAAGGATCGGGGGTGTCTGAGTGTCGCAGAGCTCACAGGTATTAGAGCGGGGAAGTCGGCTGCAGAGACAGACCGAGATTTCCTAGTGGTCTGTGACACGGACCGGTGCTCTGTGGCACTGGCCAGTGCTCTGTGCGAGGGGTCCCCACAAGATCCGGGGAGACTCCGACCCGGGAGAGCTCAGGGATCTACGGGGTTCGGAGACTCCAGGTGGGACTCTGCCAGAGACAGAGATGCTTGGTCACAGGCTGGGTGAGCTCGGAGCACTCCCAGAAGCCAGTGAGACGGGACTGCTTACGCACGATTTTCTCTGAGCGCGGTCTGCGGGCGCGCGCGGTCTGCGGGTGCGCGCAGTGTCGGCGGGCCCACGGTGTTGGCGGCCCGCGGGGTTTGCGGGCCTACGGTGTCTGCGGGTGCGCGGTGTCTGCGGGCGGATGCGCGCGCGCACTCTCCGGCGCAAACGTGGGCTAGGGAGACTGGAGGGATTAAACACTTTTCTCTGAAGGCGCACTGAAGACTGGGGCCCCTAGCTCTCGGCTCCTCTGAACCGGAGATTGGGAGGCCGCCATTGTCATTCCCGTCCTCCAGAACTCTACAGAAAGCACGTTCAGGGAACAAAAGCTCCTGAAAGCAAACCTGAGAGGATTACTTAGCCCGGCCCCTGGTAAGGGCGGTGCAACTCCGCCTGGGGCAAAGACACCTGAGAATCACTACAACAGGCCCCTCCCCCAGAAGATCAAAGAAATACAGCCAAGACCAAGTTCACTTAACAAGGAGAACAGCGGATTCTTATCTGGACAAAATGACAAGGCGGAAAAACTCACCACAAAAAAAAGAGCAGGAGACAGGACCGAAGGCTAGGGACCTAATCAATACAGACATTGGTAATATGTCAGATCTGGAATTCAGGATGACGATTCTCAAGGTCCTAGCCGGGCTCGAAAAAGGCATGGAAGATATTAGAGAAACCCTGTCAGGAGAAATAAAAACCCTTTCTGGAGAAATAAAAGAACTAAAGTCTAATCAAGTTGAAATAAAAAAAGCTATTAATGAGGTGCAATCAAAAATGGAGGCTCTTACTGCTAGGATAAATGAGGCAGAAGACAGAATTAGTGATATAGAAGACCAAATGGCAGGGAATAATGAAGCAGACCAAAAGAGAGACAATCAACTACTGGACCACGAGGGGAGAATTCGAGAGATAAGTAATGCCATAAGACAAAACAACATTAGAATAATTGGGATTCAAGAAGAAGAAGAAAGAGAAAGAGAAGCAGAAGGTATACTGGAGAGGATTATTGTAGAGAATTTCCCTAATATAGCAAGGGGAACAAGCATCAAAATCCAGGAGGCCCAGAAAACACCTCTCAAAATCAATAGGAATCGACCCACACCCCGCCACCTAATAGTAAAATTTACAAGTCTTAGCGACAAGGAGAAAATCCTGAAAGCAGCACGGGACAAGAAGTCTGTAACGTACAATGGTAAAAATATTAGATTGGCAGGAGACTTATCCACAGAGACCTGGCAGGCCAGAAAGAACTGGCATGATATATTCAGAGCACTAAACGAGAAAAAACATGCAGCCAAGAATACTTTATCCAGCTAGGTTATCATTGAAAATAGAAGGAGAGATTAAAAGCTTCCAGGACAAACAAAAACTGAAAGAGTTTGTAAACACCAAACCAGCTCTACAGGAAATATTGAAAGGGGTCCTCTAAGCAAAGAGAGACCCTAAAAGTATTACCAGAAAGGAACAGAGACATTATACAGTAACAATCACCATACAGGCAATACAATGGCACTAAACTCATATCTCTCAATAGTTACCCTGAATGTAAATGGGCTAAATGCCCCAATCAAAAGACACAGGGTTTCAGAATGGATAAAAAAACAAAACCCATCAATATGCTGCCTACAAGAAACTCATCTTAGACCTGAAGACACCTCCAGATTGAAAGTGAGGGGGTGGAAAACAATTTACCATGCTAATGGACATCAGAAGAAAGCTGGGGTGGCAATCCTTATATCAGATCAATTAGATTTTAAGCCAAAGACTATAATAAGAGATGAGGAAGGACACTTCATCATACTCAAAGGGTCTGTCCAACAAGAAGATCTAACAATTTTAAATATCTATGCCCCTAACATGGGAGCAGCCAACTATATAAACCAATTAATAACAAAATCAAAGAAACACATTGACAAGAATACAATAATAGTTGGAGACTTTAACACACCCCTCACTGAAATGGACAGATCATCCAAGCAAAAGATCAACAAGGAAATAAAGGTCTTAAATGACACACTGGAGCAGATGGACATCACAGATATATTCAGAACATTCCATCCCAAAGCAACAGAATACACATTCTTCTCTAGTGCCCATGGAACATTCTCCAGAATAGATCACATCCTGGGTCATAAATCAGGTCTCAACCGGTATCAAAAGATTGGGATCATTCCCTGCATATTTTCAGACCACAATGCTCTGAAGCTAGAACTCAATCACAAGAGGAAATTTGGAAAGAGCACAAATACATGGAGACTCAACAGCATCCTTCTAAAGAATGAATGGGTCAACCAAGAAATTAAAGAAGAATTGAAAAAAATCATGGAAACAAATGATAATGAAAACACAATGATCCAAAATCTTTGGGACACAGCAAAGGCAGTCCTGAGAGGAAAATACATAGCAATACAAACCTTTCTCAAGAAATAGGAAAGGTCTCAAATACACAACCTAACCCTACACCTAAAGGAGCTCGAGAAAGAACAACAAAGAAAGCCTAAACCCAGCAGGAGAAGAGAAATAATAAAGATCAAA